>JAODUE010003738.1:0-10999 GCA_027564755.1 Amblyopsis hoosieri
CCCAACACACACCGCCCCACTCTAACACCAACACACTCTCTACCGCTCTCTGCCTACCCCACCACCGACCGACACACTCACACACACACACACACACACACACCCTTACCACTGATGACCTACATCTCATTGCACATTCACCTCAAAGGACGTGCACATGCACGTGCAGCCTGCGGCAGGAGCAGGAGCTCACTGCAATGGTTGGCTGTGGTTTAGGATGTCCAGGCATCTCCAAGCAGTCTGATGACACGCCCGTCTTAATATCGCAGAGTGCTTTACATTAGAGACCCCAGCAACAACCACCACCCCCCTCCTAACACACACACACACACCTCCCACCCCACCCTCCACCCACCGGCTTCCCCGGGTGAAGGTGGGGCTTTAAATGACACTGGTGTTCACTGAATTCACAGTATTAGACAGTATTTAAAAAAAAACAGCCAGTTGACCAATACTGAAAGTATTTTTTTTACTAAGATAAAGTACTTTTTGGTAACTGTATGACATACATCCAAGCAACCAGCATAGGCTGCTTGTCTGGCTGAAAAGAAAAAAACAGAAGTAGCTCAATAATATCAGCTATAGAAGGAGTTCTGCTGTACGCGAGCATATCCGAACTGCAGTTACAGAACGCAGGAACAACACCAGAGGATGCTGAAACGTGGGTGGACGATGTGAAGGCTTATGGGACAGATAGCATACAGTAGAGAGAGAGAGAGAGAGAGAGAGAGAGAGAGAGAAATAGAGAGAGAGAGAGAGAGAGAGAGAGAGAGAGAGAGAGAGAGAGAGAGAGAGAGAGAGAGAGAGAGAGAGAGAGATATAGAGAGAGAGAGAGAGAGAGAGAGAGAGAGAGAGAGAGAGAGAGAAATAGAGAGAGAGATAGAGAGAGAGAGAGAGAGAATAATAAGGAGAGTGAGTGACTTTCGCTCTCCCTGAGTGAGTGGGAGGCAACAGCCACAACCTTCTCTGTGCTATATTGGCTGCCGATTGATTAAGAAGGTCATCTGAAAGTCACTAGCTCTCCCTATTACGCTCTCTCTCTCTCTCTCTCTCTCTCTCTCTGTCTCTCTCTCTCTCTCTCTCTCTCTCTCTCTCTCTGTTCTCTGTCCGGAATTAAAGCACGGGGCAATTAAAGTCAACCTGCTCGTGACTCGAACGTTTCCAGCTCGTAATTTTAACTCAGCGTAATTAAAAGTGTTACAGGCGACAGCGGAGAAGGAGGGAGGCTGCCAGCATTGGGCAAAAGGATCTGTGAGTGATTGACTGACTGACATACAGGGTGGCTGGGAGGCTATGGAGATTTGTTTGAGGGGGGGTGGGTCGATGGGTAATATTGAGACTGTGTGTGTGTGTGTGTGTTGGGAGGGGGTTAGCATGTCAGTTCATAGGTCCCCCCGGGGACAACTGAACAAGATGGCTGGATGAACTAATTGTGTCTGTTGTGTCCTCTTGTTCAATCAATCAATTACCAGAGCTTGTGTGTATCTGTATCTGTGTGTTCTCCAACAGTGCCACTGGAGACCTGGCTCTACATCTACAGTATAATGTATCATTCTACATATAGATATGAGCCTGGCCAAATGTATGGCCTTTAATATCTCTCTCTAATGTCTTTACAGGCTTTATGGCTGTAACATATAGCGTGGAGAGCCCAATCATTTCCCTACCTCTCTGTCTTTCTTTCGCTACAATAACATTTTTATTTTCAGGCCCGATATACAGTGAGAATGTATTAATTCAAAGGTAAAGCCCCTGTCACTTGCCAACAGAGGTCCAAGCAGACCACTGTTCACCATGAAGGGGGATTGTGACCACCACAAACAGATTCTCGCTAAGTGAGAAATCCAAATGTATCTGTGTGTGAGCATGAGTACATAGCAAGTGTTAATTTGTATTACTGTAACACTTCACTATCATGCCTCTCTTTATATCTCTCTCTCTCTCTGTTTCTCTCTGTCTCTCTTTCTCTCTCTCTCTATCTGTTTCTCTCTGTCTCTCTCGGTCTCTCTCTCTCTCTCTGTTTCTCTCTGTCTCTCTCTCTGTCTCTCTCTCTCTCTCTCTGTTTCTCTCTGTGTCTCTCTCTCTCTCTCTCTCTCTCTCCCCCTCTCCCTCTCTCTCTCGCTCTCCTTTGCCAGTTAGTTCAGAGGAACACACATATAGCCGTGCCAAATGTGTTTACAACCTCTAAACAAGTGTTGAAGTGGGACAGCTCAAGGGTGTGTGTGGTGTGCAAGCACACTTTAGTGTGCCTCTGTGTGTGTGTGTGTGTGTGTGTGTGTGTGTGTGTGTGTGTGTGTGTGTGTGTGTGTGCGCGCGTGTTTGTCTGTATAGACCCTCAGAGAGGTTTCCTCTCTACTGTGCAGGTTAACAAGCCTTCAGCTGCATAAAGAGCCCTGTGGGAGACATAGAAACCAGACACATACACCCGCTCAAACAAACAAGGTCTCCAAAAACACGTCAAAGCTAGCGTAAACAACATGGAAACATTTTCACACACAAAACACACCTCATATGCAAGATAAAACCTTTTCTCAATCTCAATCACTTTATCTTTAAATAAGTAAAAAAAAAGAACAGACTGACAAACAACATCAACAACAAAAAACACACGCACGCACACGCACACGCACACACACACACACGCACACGCACACGCACACGCACACGCACACACGCACACACACTCACTCACTCACTCACACACACACATGAACACACCACTCACGCGTGCGCACACACACACCAGTGTTACAGTGCTTACACACCTGTTTATTTTGCTGAAAGGGTGTCCTCGTGCTAAAAGGCCCATTAAGCAGCCAGCTGATAGCAACGCACCCTGTAATGAATAGCCAGTAGGAAACAAGGCTAAAGGCGCCGTTATTCTCCACAAACACTAGCATAAAAGGAAAGATGCTGACACTGCTGAATCAAAGACACGATACAAGTTAAGCACAGGCAGCCTGGGAGCCAGCTTTTCAGAGGGAAACAGTAGGAGGAATTGAACAAACTAAAGGGGGAACTGTTAAGCGGTGCGTCCATTGATTCACACGTTTCCTCAGAGCTGAGGAGGGAAAGTGGTACATAAGCTACAGAAGATGCTCATTTGCTGGCATAACGAATAAACTTGAGGTGGACAAATAAACACGCACACAGTAAATACACACACACGCGTGCGTATGCACACACACTCACGTGAAACTAAGTTTCACCAGTTGTATTTAAAGCAAACACCAGTGCGCCAGTCCGCGTGTCCAATATCCGTTGGAGTAGTCGCCAGTCCAGGGTCACTGTGAACACACAGGAGAAGATATAGAGAGAATATCAGAATGAGCCAGGGGAAATCCCAAAAGGGGTAATCGTAACCACCAGTCCAGGGTTGAATCCCAGGTTATCATAAACACACTTCACTTCCAACTACTTCGCATAATCACCGGGTTTAGAGAGTACCCTCCTACCCCCACGCTTGCTCTCTCCTGAACGTCTGGTCATTCTGGCCTTCTCATTTGTGGTTCCTGTGGTGGTCTGACTCCAAACCTGGAGCTCCTCCACAAATTGAGACACCTTGCGGGGATATAGCGCCCTTTCCACCCCATGATGGTCCACCCTGAAGTCCTGGAGCCCCAGGAACCACCTAGTTACCCTGGCGTTTTTCTCCTTGTTGTGTCCACTTCAATGGGGCATGGTCCGTAACCAGTGTAAACCGACGCCTCATCAGGTAATAACGATGATTGCTGACGGCCCACATGATGTCCCACACGACCTGGTTTGATTTACATGCCTGCGTCAACTAAAGTAATGGAGCCACGATGCTGGCATAGGTGGGATCAATTATCTGTAGTACCCCGCCAACCCCAGAAATGTGCAGACCTGTTTTTTGGTGGCCGGCCATGGCCAATCCTGGATGCTGTCTTTTGTGCTTGCGGTTTCACCAGGTCCTGGCCAATCGTTTGTCCCAGGCGAAATTTTTTGGGATTGCCACCCAGTCCGACTTTCCGCAGGGCCTGTAGCACCACCCGGATAGATGCTGGTCCCACTCACTGCTATGAATGACGTTAATGTACTCGGCTGCAAACGTTTCGATAGGGCCGCAACACCTTGTACATCTGTCACTGAAACGTGGCCAGGACCACGTGTAAGCCAAACGGCTGCACTGTGAACTGATACAGACCATCAGGGGTGGAGAAGGCAGTTTTCGCTCCGGCGGACCTCGTCAGGGGTACATGCCAGTATCCCTTGGTTAAGTCCAGGGTGCTGATGTCGCATGCCCTATGAGTTCATCAACCCGTGGCATCGGGTAAGTGTTGAAATGGGACACCTCGTTCAGTTTCTGGAAGTGATTGCAGAAACGGGGAGTGTTGTCCGGCTTTGGAATCAACACTATCGATCCGAAGCATGTCCCCTGGTCATTCAGGATTTCCTTTGCAATGCCCACCCGGAATAACAGCAGGAAGGCTTCTTGGCTGATCCCAGCATCTCATATGTCTTCTGCGTGCCTAGGTGGGAACATAGCTCATGGTGTGTGCCAGGTACAACACCTTGGAGATGTACAGTACATGTGAGGGACCAGCAACTGGTTAATTTATTTGCCTTTCTCTGTGATAACCCGATACAACAGATCTGACTGTAAATATGAGTGTGAAGGTTCTCTCAACCCGAGTGTGGGTTGCTCCGTCAACCATCTGGACGTTTTGCCTGCGTCTGATTGGGGTCTCTGCTGGGCTGTGGCGAATTGTCCTCCTGTTGCATCGGCCTGAGGGAACTCGTGGCCACCTTCCCTGAGTTAATGTCTTCTATGGCCTGGACCGGTGGGTTGGACCCTTTATCGGCTGTGTGACTGTGGTCCCTCCGTACGGTTCCGGGTTTGGATGACCCCTCGAGTCCTCCTCCTTGGTGTTGGGTGCTGAGGCCAGGGTGACTCCAGTCCACTCAGTCCTGGGGTCTTCTAGGCCTGCTGTGGTTCCCTGGTCAGGGGACATTATCCGGCATCCAGTATTTGCCGAATGGCAAAAGGGAACAGGAGGCTGGCAAGCTCGGTGACAAATCTCCACCACCGTGGCCTGTGACTTGGCCTGGCTGTTGAGCAGTGCTGCGGTGGTTAATTCAATCGTATGCTGATGTGTATCCTATACTGCTCATATTCTTCACCATATGTGACTCCTGCTCTCAACACGCACACACACACATTGTACATATTGTATTGTACACAAACACACACGTAAAAGACAATGCAAATACTATCCACACATAAACAGAAACAAACAAATGTAAACGTATGTCCCCATATGACATCCAGGATTTACACACACACACACACACACACACGCACACACAAGCACAAGCACAGATGTGTGTGTGTGTGTGTGTGCGCACGCGCGCCTGCAATTCAGATTGATTGTGGCTATAATTAAATTGTATGTACTCCTTGAGAACATGCCACCCCACCCCACCCCCAAACCTCCCCACCACAATCACCTCCTCCTAGTCTCCCATCGTCTCTGTTGTACAACAGGCTACATACACAAGAACATGATTTCTACCTTCTGGTATGTCACATAGGGCTGGCCTATGCGTGAATACACTCACGGACTGTGCAGTGTCACCAAATATGACATTCATATGCATAAATAAATACAACTGCAACAACATATAGCTCGCTGGACACATAGAAAAGGCTGGTTCCATTTTTACTGTCACAGTGACAGAGGGCACTATTTGGATTAAACGGACAAAGACAAATGAGCGGCCTTGGTTTTATCAGAAATGACAGATGAGTCTCATAAAGACACCCACATAACCTCAAATATATATATATATAGCATGTTTACACGGTCATAGTTCCCCGCTGCGCACTAATTACGGCCTCCTCGTCTCTGCATAGAAGAAACTCCTAAGAGAGTGAATAATAGATATTAGAGACTTCCTGAATTCTGCTGGAAATGGAAGGGTTTTGGGAGGGTGACCACAGTTAGTGCCTGCTGTTGACATTTGAGAGAGTGACGCTGTGATGGGAATTTTATTATTCTTTGTAATGAGCTGACAGTTATTGCATTGTTGTGCCTTAATCATGGTGAATTGAAATTGCCTTTCCGATAATGAGAAGCCACCTTCAAGACTCATTTTCAATTATTTCACTACTCTGACTCTGCCATCACCTGCCAGATGGGGGAGGTGTGTGTGCGTGTGCGTGTGCGTGAGTGTGAGTGTGTGTGTGTGTGTGTGTGTGATGGATATGCTAGCAGCGTGCCGTTTGGTCAAGGGGCTCTTACATTTTGGAATTGAACATTATTCTGAGATTTGTCCTGAGGAGTGTGTCGAGAATGACCAGAGTCAAATGGCACCTGTCGATGTACTGTGTACTCTGATATGGGTGTAGATAATTAATCATTGCATTCCATCAATAACGCAGTGTATGATATTCATACATTCATACATACACTGTATGAATATCACATTACACTACATTCCTTCATACATATTGCTACTTTATGAAGTAACAATAAGTAAATAATATCTGCTAATCCAACGATCTAGTATACTAGTAGTATACTACATTAGCAATTAAAAGTAAAATTTTTAATACATAAAGGTTTTAGGACAGTGGTATAGTTCTGTTGAAATGAACAAAGTCAAAACAAACTTCCAGATAAGCTCCTGCAGTGTTTTCTGGCTTCAAACGACCACACTGGCACTGCGATGCCTGTAGTACTCAATGAAACCTACCCCGCCAACTTCAATTAATCTCTGAATGGGAATAATTAATAACACTCAAGCTACCCTTCATTATTCACTGTCTCTCTCTTCTCTCTCTTTTGTTTTTTGTGTGTAAAAGAAAATAATAAAAAAAAAAAGGTTTTAAGAAGTGTTTTCGGTGACTAATTGGGTGTGAACTCAACAGAGAAAGTAATCAAAGATTAAATCTGTATTTATGAAGTGCTTCTGCCTGTTGCGTGTTTGTTTTTGCCTTTAAGAGGCTTATGTGGACTGGAACAAGGAGAAGAGTGAAGAGCAGTCTGAATGCAAACACAACAGCGTGCTCAGTGGGCCCAAGACCGCTACAGGCACTACCGTACACACTCACTGAACCATGTACATGGGGTTAGCACACACACAGTCACACACACATTCACAGGCGAGCAGAATGAGTCTCAGACACACACACACACACACACACACACACACACACGCATGCATCTATACACAAGTGGAAGCCCACACAACAGGTACAAGTGCCACTGGCAAAATATACAAACAAGATTAGGCCCCCTGTTGACGACACCTGTCAATATCTCTTATGCCTGAAGGATACTGCTCATATTTGTGAGTGATTCATTACAAACACACACACACACACACCCACACACATCCATGTGTCCACGCAGACACACATAAATCGCCCTTGATAGATTGCTTTCTTCCCTCGCTCTATTTTTCCCTGCCCATGCACCCTCCCCCGCCAATGTCCTCCATTTCAGTATTCCCTCTCCTCTCTTCTCATCTCTCTGGGTCCTCCACCTACTTCTCTAAGTCTTGTGTTGTCTTATTCATAGTGCCGTGGCTTCAGCTGAATCACCACAGCCAAACATCTGGGTTCGATCATTTATCAGACTGCACACAATTCTCTCCTCACACATTGATCCACTGCCCTTTTGACAGGACTGCTGAAGGCTAAACATAGATTATTCCTCCATATTGAGTCTACTGAAGAGGGCAGCATCTGTAAGCCCTTTAAGAACGTGTCTAGTTATATGGTCAAATACGTACATTCAGATATAGGCAAGATATTATTGCTTATTGGCTTCAAATAAAGAGCTACTATAAAGCTGGTCAGCAGCATTCAGTTGCCATAGTTTTATGTGGCGGTATCACCGAGTCTATTGTCAGTATATAGAGTATTGTCTGAGCTCATTGTCTGACTTGCTGTATTTCTTATTAGGCTGCCCTCACAAAGAGCACATTGCCACAGTAGAGAGATGAGTAATCCCAGATGGACAAATAAAAATATATTTATTTGCTTTCACTTTCCTTCATTCCTTCCTTCCTTCCTTCCTTCCTCCCTTCCTTGACTCTCACTCTCCCACGCCCACCCACTCTACCTGATGAGAACGGACAGTGGTGGGTGCTCCAATAGCTGCAGACAGGAGGGGTGGAAACACTGCAGGGCTGGAAGCGGGTGACAGATTGTGTGTGTGTGTGTGTGTGTGTGTGTGTGTGTGCCACTAAACATTCAGCCTTCCCATCAAACCCTCTGCCATTACTGTGGGCCACTGAGCCCTCTGACTGTCACAACTGTTGCCCGGGGTGTTGGTGTCTGTGCGTGTGCGTGTGTGTGTGTGTGTGTGTATACACACACACACACACACACACACACACACACGGAGGTAGTGTGTAGCATGTGGTAGCCTACTGCTGCCAAGAACTTGGGCCTGCTCTTAATTTGACAGGGTAATGATGCAAGTGTGTGTGTGTGCGTGTGTGTGCGTGTGTGTGAGGTTATGTTTATGAGTGTATAATGGTGCAGAGAGTATGATTTCATTTGAGATTGAAGTAAATGTTGCGTGTGTCTTATGTTCCTTATAAATGCACCCATGTACACACACACACACACACACACGTGCCAAATGACACAAATCTGAGGGGTGGCCAGGGGTGGCCAAGGGTGCCACCATCACCCTACATTAAATCATGGCCACCCCACTTGCAATCCTGCCATTGCATTTACATATTTTCACTTCAGACTATAAAATAAATGACAGGTGAAACCAGGAATGCAGTAGAACCCCTTGACCTTTGCTTTCTTGTTGTTTCGGCTTTAAAGGCAGGGAACGCTTGCTAACTTCGGTAAAATAGAGAAAGGCGAGTAGATACAGTATTTGGCAAATTTGTCAAAAAGGTGTAGGAGCTGACTATACCTTTAAGTGCTGCAGCATAGTAAATGGTAAATGTATTGCATTTACATAGTGCTTTCACAGGATTGTACAGGATTGCCTTACATTCAAGAATCCACAACAATCTCAGATTATTGACATGCATGTCAAAAGAGATGAAATACTCTATGTGTAGGGTTAACTTCAGGAAATTAATTTACATTGGAATTCAATACAATTGTCTATCTTTCATTATTGTAATTGGGCTGCACTTTTAAAAACACCATTTAACCCAAAGTACTTTACATAAAACATTGATTTTGAACTTTATATTGATGGTTGATAGGAAAAACACATAAATAGTATATTCCAAATAGATGTCTTCATCTCTTTTTATAGATAATAAATATTTTATGGTCAAGCTGGAGCAGTAGAACTATGTGACCTGAACAACAGTGTTATCATAACAGATGTGCTGTAGGCTATAAGCCTCTTATCTTACTGTATGCCTTAAAGTATATGATATGACTTTGTGTCCTGCCTGAACTAACGCTATCCTTAATGTCTGTGCCACCCACCCCAAAAAAAAACAGACATATGTACCATCTCTGCCACCCCGTTAAAAACAGCCTGGGTCCACCACTGTGAAAGCACAAGCCAGGCAGCCACCTAGATGTATTGTTACTGGAAACATTTTACTACTGAAAAACAGCAAAAAACTAATCTGAGAATTGATTTTATTGTTCCCTGTTCATGTCACAGGCACAGCATAGTGCTATGGAGTCAACCCTATATTAATTTATCTGAGTTCAAGATTTACAGTGGGTTTGAATATACTTGTTTTCCAGATTAAAAAAATAAAAAAATCTAGTTTAGGGTTATTTTTGTGCCTGATGTTCTGTCTGTCGGACTGTTTCTGGTTGTTAATTAATATTTAAATAACATAATGTAATAAATATGACAACAACAAATAAAATCGATATTTTAAAATAATATAAATTGTCATTTTTCATTTTACTCTACAAGGTCAAAGTCATCCATCTCTGTCTCTCTATTCATGACATTCAATCATTTTAATTGGGGTATTAGTTTTCAGCCTGTGGCTAAACGTTCCAGCTCCAGACCCTGACAGTCAGCTCTGTTGCCTAGAAATAAAACTAACACACGCACACCCACACACACACACACGCAGGCACGCACGCATGCACGCACACACACCTTTTAGCGTTCAGTCTTCTACACTGTTTTTTTAAACCACTTTGCCCTAAAATTCAGAACCTTGGTGTCATTTTACACAGCTATGGACACAAAACTAAAAATGTTCAAATGTTCAAGACATTGCATTGTGCTATGATATATTTAAAGAAACTGTGCACCTGCAGGCTCATTGGCTCAAATTACACATTTATTGTGAAATACCTTAGGAAAATGGTATGTGAATCCAGGCCTGACACTGGTCTGGCGTGATATCATTGTATGTGTCATCCATGATGCATCATCCATTATATGACGAGGCCCACAACCACCTCTCAGAAGGGGTGCTTCACCTGCAATTCCTTTGACCGCCACATCACCTTCATCTTCCTCCTCCTACTGCTTGACCTCTGTTGTGACCTGGATCACCTGCCAGCCCCATGTTACAGTATCACTCACTATGTGTTGTAGGTAGATACCACTCATTTCAAAATACTGTATAATGTATACTGTAACACAATGTCAAATCAATCCCCAATGGCCTGCATACAGTACATACAGTAATGTAAAATCTCAAAACATGCTCTGGAAAAGTATTACATTGGACAATAGAAACAGTGTCTGAAACTGAAACTTGGTGCATGTTCCACTCAATTTGTGTCAATGGATCTCTTTATCCTGTAAATCATGATCTAAACCTGGAATATTGTCAGTCAGTTTCCATAATTCTGTATGTAAGAGTAATGCAACAGTTGCTTATTATTTTGAGCCGTTTGATCAATTGGTAGATGAAATGACATGAATAGTCATCTCAAATAAAATGTAATGCATTTTGGTTGGTTTGAATTGCCTTGTGCTTTAATTTCAGACAGAGAGAGAGAGAGAGAGAGAGAGAGAGAGAGAGAGAGAGAGAGAGAGAGAGAGAGAGAGAGAGAGAGAGA
>JAODUE010003739.1:0-10998 GCA_027564755.1 Amblyopsis hoosieri
GTCCCTTGCTGAAGCTGCTGCCCCCGCGACCCGACTCCGGATAAGCGGGAGAAGATGGATGGATGGATGGATGGAAAGTACCTGGGAAGGAGATGCTACCTGTAAACACGCCCCACCGCTGGTCCAACAAGGGGGTGGATTCACACTACACTTTCATCTGCTGCTTATTGTGGCTTATACAGTATATTGTTTGTGTTTATGGTAGTTTGTATAAACTACCATAATGTAACTATCTAAGTAGCATTAAGTAGCCTATACAAAGTAACTTTAAAGTAACTTGGGACCGTTTGGAAAAAATATGTATGGTAGTCAACGGCGTGAATACAATTATTTTTAGATCCCGTTTGTATTGTGACACGAAGTACACATATGCTGTTTGTCTATTTTAAAGATAATTGTTAAAATTATTGTGCTTTGTGTTACAGAGCAAACGGGATCAAAAAACAATGTCTCGCCGTTGACTACCATACAAACTTCCTAACTAAAGTCCCATAATGCAGAAGTAACTTAGGCTCTCTATAGACACACACACACACACACACAGAGTCAGTCAGTCAGTCAGTCAGTCAGCTAGGAGTAGGCAATGAACTTACCAGACTGCAGCATTGATGATTTTCATGACACACTCGTTGATGCACTGACACACATTGATCAGTGGGGAGCCCCTCTCCCCCATTCTGCCCAGTAACAGACCTGGTCCAGACACAGAACACAGCCCCAAACACCCATATTGGACTGGAATCATACTCAGATGTAAGGGCAGCGTTACAGTAGATTCACATAAACACAAAAGGAGCCTAATCCCTAGCATTGTAAGTGTAGGGTAGTTCAAGGCATTCTTGCTCTAGAGGTCAATGTAAACTACACAGGGCATGGAACTAATCCCTAGCATTATAGAGCCAAAACTGTGGTCATCATGTTAGTGCCTTGAAATAAATCAGCTAGCCCTGGCCACGCCCATCAGGCCAATCCATAGCACATATTGATCTCAATCAGATATTCCAGTTTATTTCCTAGCCTGGCACCTCCTACCTATGGTGGCTGAAAAGATAACAATGCCCAGGACGTTCATCTGCTGGCTGCTGCCTGGGCTGCTCTTGTACACGACCTCCGGGGGTGGGGTCAGTTCCAGGTAGACCGTCACACCTTTAGGGCGCTTGTCGTCAGGAAACACGTACACAAAGTTGGACTGGGCTGTGATGGCTGGGAGCTTCAGGGTGGGCACCAGGTTTGTCATGTACTGGAGCACAGGACGAATACAGTTAAAGACATTAAACGGGTTGATCACTGCAAAACTCAGCTCTAGAAGACAAGAAATAAAATATATATAAAATAGGGGCAATAGTACTTAAAATAAGTATAAATATCTGGTATTGTAAGAAATATGTCAGACAAAAATAATTTGCATTTAATGCCTTAATTTAAGATTTATGATCTTATTGAAGATTTTTTACTAAGATTTCATTATAAAATATTATTAATTCATTCAAGTGAAGGTTTGTGTCACATTGTGTAGCTTTAAAATACAAACAAAAATAAATATGTCCTGTGGTTAATAAGCTTAGAAAACATGAACATTTAGCAATTTTACTAAACACAATCATCTCCGCAAACACATATATAAGATATTCATACAGTTATTGATAGGTACATTGTATATCGTAGATCAAAATGTAAATTCTTAGAGTATGTTGATCACTGCATAAATGGACAACACATTTGAAACTAGCACTGGGCCTCTGGCCAGAGAACCCACAGTGAAAGTAAGTGGTCTACAACAAAATGCCATCACAGCAACATCATGCTTACCTGCTGAAATGTAGCTTCAATTAGATTGGAGGGAACCATGTTCCTATGGAAACAGTAATGACAATATAGTATGTAGTGTATAGTATTCACCATTACAATATTCAGAGTTTTAGTCATAGAGTGATCAGAGTTATACCGTTGGAATCCTTGAAGCCTCGGCTTTCATATGAGATGGGGGTAGCCTGAAGTAGCAGAATTGTATGTGCAACAGCATGCGCACGTTATTGTTTTTTTTACCATATGCACGTTTAGATGCTTGGTGTAGGAATTGTGTTTCGTTTAGGGGAAAATGTAAATGATGAGTTTGTAGCCAAGCTTCTTCCCTTGAAGTGGAAATGCAGAATATCTATGTTGCTTAATTTTTAGCATGCTCTTTTTTCATGTCCGCGTCACGATGGCCCCTAAAATGGGCATCGTGGAGCAATATTGTTCATTACTGCAGTAATGAGAAAATTTGATTAATGTGGTTATTTAAAGGAGTGTGATATTATTTAAACATATTTTGGAGCAACATCAAACTGAAACATGTTAACATGAACAACATGTTAACATGTCACATGAACAACTAGTAAGCACAGCTTGGTACACGCTAATATATGTTGAAACCATTTTACAATTGGCAAAAGATCTTGCAGCCAAATATGAATTGCACAGTAGTGACCAAGGTCAAATGTTAATGGCATGCCATTTTCTGACATCAGTCATGAGGCTGGTTAACAGACAGACCACTGGAACTCATTACCCATGGTAATCTTCCTCCCTGATGGATTACTAAAAATACACGCATTAGCTCTCTAATGGGATTTCAGTAATAGGTTACTGTGTATTAGGCTATGTGTGTATGTGTGTATGTGAGGGTTTCATTTTTTACATCACATTACGTGGTGTGTTTGTTGTGAGTTTTGGGATGTTACGATATTGGTGATTATGTTTGTATTGAATTAATTGTGTACTCCTCCATTTGTGTGTAAAATAGATTATCTACAAAGCAACTACTGTTTTCAAACCGACAGTATTCTGGAAGTATAGCAATATTATTGAAGAATTCCACTCTTGTGCTACTAGTTGGTGTGGGGGCGGTTGCAGCAGTGTGTGTAATGTTGCAGGTCATCCCTCCGCCAGTGTCACACCACCACACCACATACCTGATGAGGTCCAGCAAAGCATCAGCTGATGTCATGACAGGCCCGCCCCCCACACGGTTGCTCTCCATGTCTGTCCCAACGCCCGGTCTGATGACCAGGACCAGCAAGATGCCCACCACCACAGCGATGAAGGTGGTCCACAGGTAGTAGGTCACGGTCAGAACGCCCAACCGACAACAGGCTTTAGACTCCAAGGAGGAAAGGCCTGACATTAAACTGACACACATGTTTCATTACTGATGGGTTCGATAATGCTTTGTGTCTCTGTCACAATATATTCTTTGCCATTCAATTTAGAGTACTGCAATGCAAGTCACAATACTTAGTAACAGATCTAGCTCCGGTGGTTGCTATATATATATGTTTTTAATTATGATAGCTGTGTTTAATCGTTTCAGCTACAGTACTATCGACAAATGCAATTGTAAGTGACTTTGGATTAAAGCGTCTGCTAAATGACAAAAATGTAAATGTAAATTGTTCGAGTGAAACTGCACACATATCTAGGACTCCTCTGTACAACAGTAGAACAACAAGAGACTTGTCAGGGAAGGAAAACACATGTTGGCTCATGGCTACAGTGTAGCGTTTCTTTCATTTCAATCCATAATGTGGTATACAGACATGTCTAACAGCAGCCAATATACCTGGATGTGATCAGAGGAAGAATCAACATCTTCAGCATTCTCATCAGGAGCTCTCCAGGGAAGGAGAAGTAGAGTTTTGCCTGAATCAGAGATAGGGTATAGGAGAGTATAGGAGTATTACTGTAATTATGTAGAGGTTTGGTACCTTTCTACAGAACCCTTAGCAGATAAACATCCATGGCCCCCATACATGATCTTTACATGCCTCTGGCTCCCCGGTCAGATGAGAATTTACTCATAGAGTGATCAATTATACTTCAGATAGGGGTTTTATGATTATGATTACATTACATATGGAAATACAGTTTCAACACATAAAAATACGTTTGAAATTGCAGTAGTTTTCCTGCAGTCTACAGATGTTAATTAACAAACAGTGCCAGCTAGCTACTAACCAGCAGACAACAAGGCCCTGTTTAGAGCATGCTAGATGGTAAATAGAGAATACAACAAAATAACTATAATCTGTACAGAATTACTTCATCGCTTACACACACATTTGGACAATTAATTTACACAAGGGGGCATTAGCGAGGGGGGCTTTGAAATGATGGAACACTACTTATACTTATTTATAACAATAAGACTCATTTAATTATCAATTGAAATACACAACTCAGAGAGAGACATTTCTATTTAAAATAAGATTCGAATAAGTCATGAAATATTTGGTATTTATATTTTTGTGACCCATTACAGAATTCTATCACAAAAGTAACTTTTCAAATAACATTAATTACACAACAAAGTTCATATTTTTCAACAATAACCTTTTTCCTACAATATCTGTGGATGTATGGGAATGGGAAAAGACTCATTAAACATTCTCCTTGTGATATTTGAGGGTTACTGGGATGTTTTAGGTCAATTGTAATAAGCTTGACTAACTGCATTGGACTTTGGAGTGTGTACAGACAGTCATAATATTTCTAAGCAGACAGGTTGCTATGTCTCCTATGGGGGGTCTGGAATATGTCCTAGAGGGGGGCCTTGGGGCACAACGGGTTGAGAACCTGAAGTACGATAATATACAGTACAGTCACTTTGGTAGAGGCTTGCGTGCTGCTCTGCTATGGCCCTACCTGATTAGACATCTGACGTCCTCTCAACATGAAGCCCAGAAGACAGCCAGTCAGGACCGCCACCACAGAGTCAGCAGCCCGTTGCGCCTGCAGAAATCCCTCAAGCTCTGAGGGAAATTGACGATTGTCTCGTAGAGGAAGGTTTTGATGTGTCCCCCCATGCTTTTACCTGCATCTCCTGGGACATACACACTGTGTTGGGAACGTATTTCCTCTTCCACAGAAGGTAGAAGTAGCTCCTCCATGATTCCAAGGCTTCCTCTGGGCAACATGTCAACTTAGGAGAGTAGCAAAGACACTGAACCTTTTCCGCTAAAGGATTAGCCCATCACAGCATGTGAGAAACCATTCTCACAGGCAGACTTAGTGCAACTAATAGGCTTATCAAGGTGAAACTAAATCAAACACACTGCTGTACAACAGGTGGGCCGAGCATACTTTTAGATCTAGTCAACTTTGAAGAAGCCCATTTACTGTAGGCCTCTGACTCATGCTCCAGGTCAACAAGCCATTAGAAGTATGCTTAGCAGTGTGTGATATTATGGCCTACAATTAACAATTAAGTGCTTGATTTTTTTAAATTAATGTATTTCCAATTTTTACCAGTGACCATTTTATATATGTATACACAGTATAGAACGCACATTTTTTCTCAATGAAAAGTTAGCCAGGGTAGGCAGACAGCCGTCATATTTTTCCGTGGTAGAGCATGTCTGGTAGCATTGAGTATGTGGCACAAATTAACACAAAGTTCAGTTTTAAATGGGTCATTTATCACCATGACATACATCTTTATCATTGTAAATGGGAGAAAGGTGAGTCTTTTCCCATTTCACATTCATGCCTTGACTTCTGTAATCTCTAATGATAGAGATCTTGTTAATAACAGATGATGTGACAGTGTCTAAACCACGGGATTAACCAAGTCACGGTCTCATGACGTAGGATTTTGTTGTTGCTTGTTCTGTATGTAAACCAAACAATCTACTACACCAGCTCCAGTCAAAGGCTAATCCCAGCCTGGTTAATAAAAGGAATTGGGTCTTATACTGTAATAAGAGGTGAGTAGATGAAGTCAGGACATGACTGGCCTTCATTTAAGTAGGTCAGGACAGTACGACTCAACACAGAATCAAGTTAAGCACTACAGAGGCCAAAACTGTGTTTTTGGAGACTCCTTGCGGCGATGAGAATGAAAGCTGTCGTTGATGACCGGATCTGGTTTAATAATGTCACATTCTGTTTTTCCTTTCATGCTGGATAGATTAATTGTTTTTCAGAGTGAAAGAATATGTTTTACTACATATTATTCTTTCACTCCCAAAACCAATTACGGTACATAAAACAACACTTCCTGGACTTTACCTAAAAAGACTGCCCCAATACCATGTACATTAGGTTGACCTGCTACTCTACAGTATATGAAATATCTGAGTATTTCTGATTATGTTATCTCAGTTATATATTTATTTTTAAATGTACATATAACATGTACTTCCCAGTATTTCCTACAGAAGATTATATGCCAAGGTGCATAAACAACATAATTTATGGATAACAATAAAATAACCTTAAATATACTTTACCACTTTTAAAAAAAGTGTCTTTTCAGGGATCGACAACTGTCGACAACAGTTATAAAATTGATGATGCCCTGACATCTTAAATAAAATATAAAAGATTTTCCTCCTTGTAAAATCCATTGTATAGCACATTACTTTATTTCACATTTTAAATAAGATTTGCAATCACATTTGCAAAAGTGAATAAAACAAACTGGTAGCCAGTTACATAAATAGCCTATATAAGGGATGCACTGATTGTGAAATTCAAGGGCCAATTTCTGATGTTAAAAATAACGATTCGGCCGATAGCTGATGCCGATACCAATATTGGTGAAATACGCCGACTAAAGCGGGCACTTCTATCTGAAAACAAAAGTGTGCATGGCCCCCTTTGCTCTCTTATACCATGACAGTGGCTATTATGGGTAGTATCATAGTACCACCAACTGAATCTTCTATTTAGCATGTAGACTGCAACATTGATTTGACACAACAGTTCAATACCAGCCACTGCCATCAGTGAATGACATCTCATATGCCGGATAGGCCGATTGCAGTCTACATGGTGAATAATAAGCTGATACAGATGTACGGCCCATATACCGGTGCACCCCTAGATATGACACAGTGCAGTCAGCTCCTAGAGGAGTCCCGACTAGAGACATACAGCTGCCACTATACAACAACATTAATACAACACAAACTTTACTGCAGGTTTTAAGAACTCAATACAAAAAGAAGTTTATATTTCACTGCAGGTAATGCATTGATGCAAAGATGTACTTCTTTTTACCGGTCAATAAGAGACGCTATACGGGGCGGTATGGAGAACTCCTTGATTTAGCCCAGCAAACCAACCAGGAACTACCAAGCCAATTACCGCACTCAGTAGTTAGTGAAGTCAGCGTTGGTGTTACTTCAGCCAGCCTCCATTGCAGGGCTTAGTCACCACTTGATGAAGACCAGCCCTGCTAGCAGCCCATAGCCCACCACCAGAAACAGCACCTTAAGCAGCCTGTCCTGTTTCTCCTCCAGCTCCCGAGACAGGATCTCAAAGAAGGTGACGAACAGAAAGGTTCCTGCGGCCAGGCCCTGGAGCAGCACGGAGATGATGCTCCCTGCCAGGGTATGGGCAGAGTCTATGCCCGCGCCCACGCCGATGCCCAGCGGGATCATCAGGCTGACAGTCACGGCAAGCTTAGCCGCGTCCTTCATGGGCAGGGCGGCCTTGGCCACGTTCACCCCCAGAGCCACGGCCGCCAGGGTCTCGTGAATGGCCACCCCCAGGAACAGGCTCCCAAGCTGGGCCCCGCTGTCCTGGAGGCCCAGGGCCAGGCCCTCGAACACAGAGTGGGCTGATAGAGCCAGTACCAGGCTGGCCAGCCGCAGCGGGCCGGCCCGGGCCAGCTGGGTGGGGTTAAAGTGGGAGTGGCTATGTCCTGGAGAGGTGCCGTGCACGGGGCCCAGGAAGGGCACGTCGTACTCAGAGTCACTCCACGACTCCGGACCCCCGCTGTTGAAGGTTTCCAGGGCGATGAAGGACGGCTTCTCCTTCCGGAAGGTGAGCACGGCCTGCTCCACGAAGACGGTGAGGAAGAACCCCAGCATCATCATGGTCTCTGCCAGGGGGTAGTTTGTGGTGATCTTCAACTCGCTGAACACCTCGTCCACCTGGAAACAATATAGGGCCAGTAGCTTTGGATCAGACTGTTTACATTCCGCTGGGAATCTGAACAACAGTGAAGGAGAGTGCTCATCATTGGTGAGCTGCTGAAGACCATATTAAGACATTAATATACAACACAACCATACAACACACGAAAGGCTATGCACATAGGTACATTATAGATGGCTAATTAGGTATTGTGACACACACACTTTCCATTAAGACTGGATGTCTCAGCACTACTTACTTTGTCTCTGACAGCAGGCAGCAGCGCATTGAAGCAAGTTGCTAGAAACACCCCGCCTCCAAACGAGTTGCAGAGGCCAAGTGCCCTACTGTAGCGCCGGGCCTTTTCATCATCCACCTGTAGGAGGCGCACTGGGACCAGAACTCCCGTCAACATGAGAACAAACACAGCCAGAAGGCAAAGGACCTTGGCTATCAGTAAATCCATTCTGTCCTTTCTCCAACTAAATTCCATTCACTACAACTGCTACGTAATTGTGACGTCTCTACAGCGTCTCGTTCAGTTGAATGGCCACTGGTCAGGACAACATTGTGCCACGCATCTGTGAAAGGAATGGAGGACAGATTATGCTTAAGAGTTCACGTTATGTTACGGTAGATACTACCGTAGCTACATGTGTTGCCGCTGATGGGTCAGTACTACTATACGGTACGGTACAGGAGCCTAGAGTAACGTACTTAGCTCGATGTAGATCATATTAGGATACGACCATGTCGACATTCTATAAAAACGTCTTAAGAGCTTCAGTACAATTGTTTGTGTGTACGGTAACAGTACGTTACCGGTACAAGTCCACATAGTTATAAAAATGGTTAAGGCCGTTATACATTTAGGTTTACCTGTATGCGCCTCTTGCCGTTGGTAGGTACTTCCTGTTTTTTAGATCATGCGTCAACTTTCGCAGATCTGATTGGCCTAGGGCCTACATTAAAGGGATACGTAATTCAGAAGAAGGCTTGATGATATTTGAACTTGATAAAAACATAACACCTCTCCCTCTTTCAGTACCATTACATCCAACCAGATGTTCTGCACCACAAATCGCCAAGGCTGGGATATTGTTGTGTGATGCCTGCACCACTTTGTTTATGTTCCTTACAGAGCCAAGGCTGTGTGTACGATAATTATTTTTTCAGCACGCACAGTACTGTAAACTAGCAGCCCGCTTTAAGGCTAATGTAGGTAAGATTTGAGAAATCAACCCAAAAACTCCTCTGCTTCCTCCATATGAAGCCCATTGAACTGTTATTTGCATTAGTTGCATAAGTTACAGGAAAGGTAGATTCAACAGACAAATTGGAGGCCATATTGGTCAGAAATCTAGCTGGCAAAATATATATTTGATATAGTGAAAAAGGGGTTATCAATCGTTTTTCATTTAAAAATGCCTCATTCAATTAGTTTTATAATCTAACTATTCATGAGTCAACAAAAGACAACAGGTTGTAAAATATTTAACTGTTCCTTTAATTTTCTTCTTGACAACAGTAGCCTACATACCAGCTCTACTGTCTCCATACAGATACATGTTGCTTAATTGTTCTCAAGTGAGTTCGCCAAATACAGTAGTATTAGTGGCACATTATTACACAAACATAAATCCATGTGCTCTGCTATGCAGCACACAAGAAAACATCTTGCTATATCCGGATCCCTAGAAAAATGCATTTTAAGTTACACTGCAGTTTTAGTAAAATAATCATACTTTTCAGATATTATCACAATCACTAATGTGAAACCAGATGTTTCCTTGAGTTTCATGATGTGTGACTCCCATCAGCAACAATTCAGTTACCAATGGAATAGAAAATCAGTTTGATTTAAGTTTCCTCAAAAAACTACACAGCTCAACATAGGTCATGGCTGAGTCGTTTCCGTGACAACAGATCCAGGTCATGCAGTAATTAGACGTGTGATGAAGTGCTTCATTATCTTGAGATGCAGTGATACCCATCAGGAAAAAAAAGGACTGCTTCTCTTTGACTGCTTACCACACAAAGACTCACTCACACATACACACATCAGTAGGCCCTGCCAAAAAAGAACACAGCATTTTATTACGTTATTTCCATTGCTTAAAATTTAATTTTAATTATATTTTAAACATTAATATAGCAGTAAATAACTATTTTCTCTGTAAAGATATAGTGGAGTAATTGCATCATAAGAAGAATGACATCACACTCCCTCTCTGTGTGTTGTAATCCCAGCTCCTGTTCCTTGTTTACATAGCCTCCCTGCCCAGTGTGCATGTTAGTGCTTAAGGCCCAGCACACAGGCTGCCCAGGCTCAAGACACTACAGATGGCAATGGATGTCCTACTGAGCTCACAAATGAGTGTTCTTTGGCATATACAAAATATGTATTTCCAGCGAATATCTTGGTTACATCAATATTGTTCACGGGAAACAATGTGTGTAAAAATCCTAGTTATAAATATAGCCAATTTCAAAGCAAGTTTTTTGTATACAGAAATAGCGGACGCGTCTGTGTGAAGCCTGCTTGGAACAGCCCGAGTGCTTAACTGAATTTGGTAGTATGCCTGCGCCTGGGCCTTTAGTGCATGTGTGCGGTGCACAACGCATATCTTTTGGTCTAATACTAGTGCTTAGTGTGACATCTAGTGGCAGAAATTATCATATAGATCAGCTTAAAACGTAATGATAATTAAGTATGGTAAAATATATAGAGGGCAGCCAGCTCACTGATGTTCCAATTTAAATTAAGTGTTCCAATGCAAACGTTTGGTAATAGTCAAGAACACTGCATGATGTTTGTAATGTGGTCCACATCAGGTCATGCGTTGGCCATGGTCACGTGGCTGGTGTGGCTGGTGTGCAGTGGAGCAGTGTACCGGCTGTGTCAGGGCTGCTCCTCGTTGCTGGTGCTGGGTGTCCGACTGCGGATCTGACTCCTCAGCTGCTCGATAAGCTCGGGGTTCTGCTGCTGCATCTGCTGAGCAAATTGCTGCCCTCTGACAGCACGCACGCACGCACGCACACACACACACACACACACACACACACACACACACACACACACACACACACACACAC
>JAODUE010003740.1:0-10998 GCA_027564755.1 Amblyopsis hoosieri
TTACATTGCAGAAAAGTGTAATTTCTTCAATGTTGTCACATGAAAAGATATGCTCACATATTTGCAAATATGTGAGGCGTGTACTCACTTTTGTGACATACTGTATATACAGTATATAAAATAGAATATAATATAAAGCATAATTTTCTACACTTTGGGCTTCTTCTTTTTTATATTTGCTTGAAATAATAACGGGGTGCTCTTTTTTGAGCTATGTTTAATAAAATGTTTTCTTGACAGGAACATCTGAAGAGCGACTTTTTCAAATTTGTTGAAATTTTCTGGTCGCTATTTCCCCAATAATTTACACCATTTGTTCACAGCCTTACATTAAGATTATCAGTGCTGTAGTGTAGGCCAGAGTGATAGAAAGACTGCTCTGGTGTAGGCAAATCACCCTTTCACAAACACCCAAGATCCCCCCCTCCCCTCCTTATTAGAGAAAAATAACATTGTTGCAACGAAAATGGTTATAACAGGTTAAACAACACCCGGAAATATGGCGATTAATTTTTCTCTCTCTCTAAATATTTCAACTATTTTGCAGTTTTCCACCCGAGATATTATTATAGTTGACCAGTTTCATTGACTGAGCTAGATAAAGCCAAGAATATACGTTTTTGGAGTCCTGGGTTTCTATAGAGCCTAAAGCCATGAAATACTGTACATCTTTTGGCTTCTTGTTTCCTAATCAATAGCAAGGGCAATCAATGTGGGTGGTTTTGTTTAAGGTGCAAGACATAACACATTAACTTTTATGAAGGGTGAAAACCTCTATCTCATAGCTGCCAGTCATTTTTACGCTTTGTTTTCCCTAAAAATGGGCCGTGTATGAGAAAACGACTACAACTTGACATCAGGTTGCCCGGTCCGGCAGAACTAGGCTTGCCTTGTTTTTACATGTTCAGGATTATTGATTTAAAATACAACAAAAGTGTGTTTTTTAGGTTTGCTGGTTTTGAGAGACCTAGGAATCCAGGTGGACAGGTATGTTGCATCAGAGGTGTGTGAAGACTCCATCACCGTGGGCATCGTCAGACACCAGGGGCGTATCATGTACGTCGGTGACGTACGCAATGTCACACATAAACATGTAAGCCTACTTCTTGTTTCTTTTCTCATCCTTTCTTCTACTAGAATAAACTTTTCTGTATTTGTTCGTGAAGGCCATAATATTTTGACTTTGAGCAATATAGTGTAAATTTAGTGTCAAAACTTAGGCACACAAAATCCACCCGCATAAAGCATTCTTGTGAGGGTGCATTTCTGCTCCGCGAGCATGGAGCTGAACTTTGCTCACTCGACCATGTCTATGTGCTCACAGTGGTCAGCACACGCTCGCTCAACAAGTTGAGTATTAATAATTGTGGTGGGGACAGTGGCTGATGCAGCCTGCAGCGGTCATGTAATGCAGAATCCACCCTCTGACCCCTTGTTTGTGAATGGTTTGGCGACCCCATTTAGCTATTCATTCTTTTATTTTACGTCAGCTAAAATTAACATTAGATCTAGAACACACATTTTTCAATTATACATAACTATGTTTTTATAATATATTAAGTTAAGTTAGCCTACCAGTACATACCTAACCAGTATGATCTTTGCTTTCATTAATAGCCTATAAGCGTGTTCTTAAAGATGCCCACTTAGACTTATAAAACACAAATACCAAAACACAGATGATTAAACAAACAACTTTTTAACTAAATTTAGATTTTTGAACTTAAAACAGTATCTAGGCGCACAGATACATTTTACCCGTTGGCAGTATTAGGTATACAGTTTCTTGGCGGTAGTGTTGAACTGTTACCGAACGTACAATGTTATATACTTAACAAATAAAGTAACATTTCAATACTTTTAAAAATATATACGTTATTCATCTGTTTAATCATGTCTTGCAACAACAGTAAGCTAACGTTAGTCTGCCAGCATGTTGTGTGGGTGTGTGTGTGTGTGTGTGCGTGCGTGCGTTTCGGCCGCTTGTACCCGTGATCTCGACCTTTCAAACATAACCCACCGTTCATGACCATAGGTGAGGGTAGGAGCGAAAATTGCCTGATAGATTAAGAGCTTTGCTAACCGGCTCAGCTCTCTGTACCGCTCCCACTGCTCAAATTCTCCGGTCAATCTACCGCTCCAATGTCCCCTCACTCGCGAACAAGACCCCGAGGTAGGGCTGGGCGATGAATCTAATTAATTTGTTTTTTAGCGATTTGAAAAATACTTAAATCGCTAAATCGAGATTAATGCTTTCACTCAAAATTAACATCTGGAGTCGCGCCGACAGGCGGGACACCCCCTCCCGTTCTTTCACATGTGCGCTCCTCCGATCGACAACCACCAGTTTCCCCAGTGCAACCAACCTCAACCACAACATGTTGAATGCCTATCGTTTGCACCTGTGTGGGGCCGTCTGGCTTATTTATGTAATAGTTACATACTGTAGCCTATATGTTTTTAAAATGTCCCGAAAATCCCGCAAGCGTATTGCGCTAATCAGCTAGCATTAGCCATGATTAGCATTTCTTACCTTTTTACATTTTCGATACTGGCCTCTATTTGGAGTTGGTCCCCGGACGCTGCACAGCGGCTGCCCACTGTTCCCTTGAGGGATGTGTTAAGAGGTAAACTCAATTCAATGGTGATGGTAGCAATGAGCTGCGAGCACATCTACTCCACACAGCTCATTCCGGAAGTCCATAATGATTTTCTATATTATTAGAAAGATAAGCTTATTATTATCTAGCCTATTCGATCTGGTAATGTAGCCTAAAGTGTATATTTTTCAATGAACTGTCTCAGGAATATGCACTATAATGTCATTTAAGTGCTACATTATTATGTGACTTGAAGCATGTTTAAATATGCCATAGCTTCTGAATCGGTAGTTATGATGTAGGATATGTTTGGATTTGATTGATTGACAATTTTGTTGCAGAAAAGGCTAGTTACAGTAGATACTCCATGTCACAGACAGACATTTTGAATGACTTGGTGTTAATTATAATGACAAGAGATGTCACGCCAAGTTTGGGGTTTCAGTGTATAACATTTCAAATTGTACTATTTTGACTAGTACTGATTAAAAGTCTTGTTCAATTAAACCATGTTGTCCAAAAAACATAGCTCATCTCTGCATTATATTTTTGTATTGTTTTAGAAGTTCAGAAATCATGCTTTTTCCCAGATTGTAGTAATATCCATGTAGCATTTTGAGATATGGGCCGATTGTATTATATTTAACATTTATGAATGAGAATGCATTTATTTTATCATGAAGGCCAACGCTCACTGAAGGTGTCAATGTGCATCAAGAGACTCCAGTTTTAGATCTAGCACTTTTTAACAGGGAAAAGCCCACTTACGGCGTCTGACAAATGTCAACTCCAAGGTCTTCGTCATCAAGCCATAAACATGAATTGAATATCTTCAGATTCCTGAGCTCCTCTGTCATTCTTTGATGCATCGCCAAACTTCGCCGCCAGTAGGCGTTGGCCTTTATGGTTAATATTCATCATTTGCTTAGTTTTTCTCATCATTCATTACAGCAGTAGTGTCTCGGGAGAAGAAGCAGTCATCTGATAGGCTGAAGGTTCCCGGTGTGATTCCAGCTCCTCCAGGCAGCATGTCCTTGAGCAAGACACTGAACCAGTAACTGCTCCCAATGAGCAGGTTGATGCCTTTCAGTGATCTAATAAGCTATAAATGTACATTCTTATTAGTGGCAAGTTACCTGTTCATATGTAGCTGCAATACAGTGGTGAGCTACACAACTGACATTGGACATTTTCAGAAAAAAAATGTTATGTTTCAAATAGGGCTGCACGATTTGATCAAAAAGTATAATTGCGATTAAGATTGCGATTGTGATATAGTAAGCAGCTCTCATAATACTGTTTCCTTTGTTATCAAATCTTTAAAGTGCTCTGTACTATAGTATTAAATACTGTATGTAAATATGCAATATAGTAACCTGACATGCCACATTCATTTATTTATTTTATATTTAAGTCCATCTGGGAAACCATCCATCAAAACGGTTTTAAAATAGCTTTCACTGTCAAACCTAAATAATGCCGTAGCTATTAGTACTACACTGAATGTTAATTTGGTCACAGACGCCATTATTTGAAGCCTCGCCAGAGTGATTCTCATGACAAAGTCAAACTGAAGCTTGCAAGATAATTTTGGTTTCACTGGGCTAACTATATAGGCTAGAGGAGTACCTAATGTATATCTTAGGTAGCTAATTAATTAATGCTGGTGTACCTAGTATGACATGTAGTGGTAGAAGGTCATATCAAACCACTTAGCCAATTAGCAAAGAAAAACAAAACATACGTAACAAGCCTATGTGTATTTTGAAATATGTAGGCTATTAAGCAATTCAATGGAATTGAATAAAGTCTCAATGATATAGCTTACATTTGTTCAAAATACAAATTCTAAGGCTTTTCTGACAGCCCATCAAACTATAATCTATACCAGAGACATGGCATCCTTATGTTTCCTTTTCCTTTCCTTTTCCTGTTTTACAAACCTCGCCCCTTTTGGATTCTGGATCGCTCAAGTGAAACAGGTATTTGATTAAGGCTGTGTCAATTCAGCCTCTGCATGCTAGTTTGCATCCATTTTCAAAATAATTATATGTACCGGAGTTGACGACGGAAGACACAGAGTTGTTTATCTGCCTGAACACGGAAATCTTAGCCGAGCCATTAAGGAGAAGAAAAAAATTGACAGGCATCGAGCCGGCTTCACGCAATGCAAAGTAAAGGCCACTCCCCCCGGTTGGCGTGGTTTTTATAACACGTTGCGCTTCTCAAGGCAGGGGGGCTTAAATTGACAGACCTATATCTCAATATCTGACGGTCAAATTTTATAATGGGTGTTGCTCTTGCAAATACACGCAGGTTGTCATGCACGCAATGCGTGAAGATTATTAATAAATAATCGTAGGCTTTTGCAGTTACATAATCGCACAACGCCACCTCACGGTTTCGATTGCGATGCTGTTACTCGTGCAGCCCTAGTTTCAAATGTGTTCAAATTGTTATTAGTCAAAAAGCAATATGCGAATTGGTCAAGTAGATTCCCCGCAATTTTCCTCTTTTGTCATCTCCAGCGTAGTCTGTGGGGGGTATGGGGGATTACAAATACTGTTAATTGTTTTCTTAATTCTATCTAATTCTTAATTTCTATCCTAATTTTGTTATCAAATGTAGCCAACAAAAATGTACGACCATACTATTTGCCTGAAGTACAAAATATTGTAACACTGTAATGTTTTATCAAAAAGCTAGATCTTATGCTTAGGTTTCCACAAACACGCAAAATAAACTTGCCTCTTGCTTCAACATCAGACAATCATCAGACAAGCAACAATCTCACCAAACAGACTAAGCATCTTAAATTATTAACTAACAATATCTAAGAAACTGTAGTCTCACGTGGGTGGTCCTTATCTCTCACCTAAATAAGAACACAGCGGTGCGTAATCTGTGCACGCGTCTGGGTCTCCAACACCAGGCTCCGGGCCTCTCTCCCATGAACGACCTGTACACATGACAAGCGGCAAAACAGATCTGCGCTAGCTGTGCCATTGTTTTTGTATGGGGAGACTGTGCGGTACCGCTACATTTGGCATCGCGCATATCCTGAATTTGCCACCTTGCGCTGCACTTAAAGTTAAAACAATTTAAATTTTCACCTAGTTACCGCTGACCTTTCAAAGCTCAACCAGTGAGTAGCCTATAAATGGCAGTGAAATTACGAACAAATCATCTGTAATCCTCACTGTTTTTCCGGTTTGAGGGGTTAGTTTACCCTCTGATTAGAATTAATACTCTCATGTGTTCAGATGTGGAGACGACCTGATTTTTAATTGTTAGTGAAAAAAAAAACAATGTTTTCATAATACTTTTTATATAACTGCACAAACGGTTCACAAATATAATACTGGGTTAACTAAGAGATCCACTGAAAATAAATTATTATTGTATGCTTATAACGTTAGAAAAATATATGTTCATTGTTTAGCATCACTAGCTAGCGGGAGTCTGTTCTTCAAACTCCAGTAGTGTATCGTCCTCGTTACATAGAGACATGTTGACTCTGCCCTGCGCTGCTCTGTATGCTCGGTGCCCTACCTCGCGGTGAGCGAAGCGCAAATCGCATATCATGTGAAGGCGCCTTTAGGCTTAGCCTTATCCTTGTCGAAAGCATTAGAGCTTGACCGGAAATTCTGCAATTTTGTAAACAATTTCACATCCTTCTCTTTAGTCTGCCACATCTCAAAGAAGACAGCAGAGTGTGCAAACCATTTGTTTAATGTTGCCATGGGAACAACACTGTAAATGTAAAACAATGTAAAAACTAGATATGGGAAGATCTGAAATGTTGTCCTATAAAAAGCACAATCAATACACAAACGATAATATGATTACTGTACATTAACACACTGAAACTAACATGGCCAAAATTACAATGCAAATCCAATTAAGCAACTTAAGTATAACACAAATCATAGACTGAACAAGGGATTCTGGGCAAGAGGGTGGAGAGATAGAGATGTTTACTACAGTAATTTGCCCAGGAACTTTACGCGATCTGAAAAGAAAACGACTTGAACCTTTTCAATAATGCATATTTAATTACTCATTGCTGGCCATCTTATTAGGCTACCTATTACCCAATATGTGAAATGAATGCATGCCCACACTCTGATAGATTTATTTGGGTGGGGGAGATTCATATTTTTGGCCTGGCAATGTCCCAATGTCCCTGCGTTTTAGACCTTCTGTTTTTAATCTGGGAAAGGGCTTTATTTCTTTATCTCACCATCGGGCGTTGCTGATGTGTGTCTGAAGAACTTTGCGCTAGCTCTACGCACAGGTAAAAAGAGCCGTAAATCTGAACAACATTTTTCGCATATCATTTTTATATAAATCTGTCTGCAGTCTGCGGTGAAAGATGCGTACGCACATTTCACCCTAGGTACTTTACCTTTATTGTGCGTAGCAACCTTTATAAATAAGGCCCATGATCTTGCACAGCACATTTAATTTTTGTCATTTGTTGACCCAAGCTCCTGTAACTCTGGTTTGAGTAGTAACATTAATCCAAACTGCACTAAATAACGTTTACTACTTGCACAATATTAAGATATCATCATAACTAGTAAGTTAGATAGCCTACCTCTCTCACACACCCACACAACATGCTGGCAAATATAGCACATTGCAAGACTATCAAATTAAACTGATTAATAAAGTATATATTTTGTATATTTATTTACAAGATATTACTTGTAAAATATATAACATGTTACGTTTGGTTACAGTTTAACCTTCTGCTGAGGTAAAATATTCAGAATGGATAGTTAAAGTGGGTTGCCGGGTTTGCAAACCATTCACAAACAAGGAGTCAGAGGGTGGAGACTGCGCTAAGTGACCAATCAGGGACACCAGCCATTGTACCCCTCCCTCAAATTCTCAAAACCCAACATGTTAAGTGAACCTGTGCTGACCATTGCGAGCGCGTAGAGAGGGTTGTTCAGTTCAATGCTTGCGGAGCAAATATGTGCCATTGTGAGAATAAAACTTTGATATCACCTTCACAATTATTTCATGAATTTAACTTGTGAGTTTATGGAGAGTTGAATTTCTTTGCAGGATGTCAGGACTGTTTTCATGGGAACTGCCTCCCACCCTCATAGATCTTTTGCTTGAGGATGCTCCAAAGGTTCTCAATAGAGTTGATGAAGGATGGAGGATGGGGGCCACACCATGAGTTTCTCTCCTTTAATGCCCATAGCAGCCAATGACACAGAGGTATTCTTTGCAGCATGAGATGGTGCATTGTCATGCAATAAGATGATTTTGCTACAGAAGGTACCATGGAAGGAAGTGCTCAGTCAGAAACTCTATATACTTTGCCGAGGTCATTTTCACACCTTCAGGGACCCTAAAGGGGCCTGACTCCACCACCTCCTTGCTGATGTCACAGCTTTATTGGGACATGGTGGCCATCCACCAACCATCCACTACTCCATCCATCTGGACAATCCAGGGTTGCACGGCACTCATCAGTAAACAAGACAATTTAAGTCTTCATGTTTTTCCGGGCCCACTGCAACCGTTTCTGCTCGTGAGCATTGGTTAGGGGTGGCCGAATAGTAGGTTTATGCACAATTGCATGCTTCTGGAGGATCCTACATCTTGAGGTTCACGGGACTCCAGAGGCACCAGCAGCTCCAAATACCTGTTTGCTGCTTTGTAATGGCAGTTTAGCAGCTGCTCTCTTAATCCAATGAATTTGTCTGGCAGTAACCTTCCTCATTATGTCTTTATCTGCACAAACCCGTCTGTGCTCTGAATCAGCCACAAATCTCTTTACAGTACGAAGATCAAGTTTTTGTGAAATATCTAATGTTTTCATACCTTGTCCAAGGCATTGCACTATTTGACGCTTTTCCACAGCAGAGAGATCCTTTTTCTTTCGCATATTTCTTGAAACCGGTGGCCTGCTTAATAATGTGGGACATCCTTCTTAAGTAGGTTTCCTTTAATTGGGCTCACCTGGCAAACTAATTATCACAGGTGTCTGATATTGATTTCAGTGATCCAAAGAGCCCGGAAACATAATACCATCCATGAGTTTGATTCAAAAATGAAATATTTAATGTTTGACACTTAATTCCAAGTTGCATAATAATTTGGAACGCGGTTTATATATTTAAATAAAATTATAAGATCTACACAAGCTATTTACAATAATTGGGTAATAACTAAGTGGGCTGGTTTATATGCATTACAGTAGACTACATACTGTATGTTTGTTTTACAAATTTGGAAAGCAATGTTTAGGTCAAGCCTGATGTTTCCTTACACATGAAAATGATTTCCAGTCTTCCTGTCAGTGAGGAATAAAACATGTTAATTTAACACTGGTATCAATTCAGTACACTGCTGGGGGTAAACTTTCACTTTACAGTATTCAGAGACCAAAACCTAACATAATTGTATAGTATCATGAGCATACATGTGACAGCAAGAGCTGAAATTTTAACATAACACATAGATAGCAGTAACTTGATCTTGCCAAATAGTGAGCCCACATGAAAACAGTATATGTATGGATAGTCTTATTGTAAAGTGGCATCGCATTTTCAATGTTTCGAAAATGTAAACAGACAATAGCTTTTTTATTTTTTTAATATCGTTTATACCTTGGCATTACTGTTAGTTAATTAAGGTTAACTTAATGTAGGATAGACACACTGTCTGTTTCAGTCAACTTGCGTAGCCTATGTGAATAAACTTTTTCTCCATTTAAACAGGTGAAATAAAAGCATTGGTCTGCTCTTACAGACACAAGTTAAGTTAAAGAGTTGCTTAGCCAGAACTGCATAGTTTACAAGACAGACCTGAAAAGGACTACCACCACTACAACGTCATGTAGTCCTAATACAGAAGTTCAGAACTTAAACCTAAAAGATTATATAAATACTGCCTATGTTTAAATCTTTAAAATTTACATTTATGTATGTATGTATATATATGTATATTTTAGGTCTAATGACATTTGTTACGTTAGTAGATTTAGATATTAATGTAATAAATAATTTTTGCTGTGTGCGTGCATGTGCGCATCCATGTTCTGTGGCTCTTTGTGGTAATGGTGTAATTGTTTTGGCTCTTCATGCCAGGCTGTTTAGCCACCCCTGCTCTAGAGCTGGAGATAACATTCTATTTTTTTTATCTGAGAATGTAACTGCAAACACATTTATGTAGGATTACAACATACATCTTTCCCCAATTTTCTTTGTTTTCGTCTGAAAAAATATTTAATAACAAGAGCTAAGTAACTTTTCACCTCAAATTCTTTCAGCTCTACACTGCTGTTGACTTTGTGTATTACGTACTAGATCCAGGAGTGGGGGCCATTTGACCTGGTGATAGGAGGAAGTCCCTGTAATGACCTCTCTATAGTCAACCCCGCACGAAAGGGCCTCTATGGTAAGTGTTTGTTTAGGAACCAAAAGGTTTAGCATTCCCTTCATAATTGTACATATTATAAAAAGAAACTGGAATTAGAAACTTAATTTCATGTTAACATCATGATTTGCAATGATTTTAAAAATGACAGAGTTAAACACTGGGTTTGTACCAAATGCAGACTGTAGTGTGTTTACACTTTTAAATCATTATATTTTCATAATTAATATTTTTTATTATTATTATTATTATAGGGGGCACTACTATATGTTTATATTCGGCTTTAGGCCTACAGTATACAGTTTTTGAGTGGCCTTTTATTGTGTCCAGCCTAAGACACACCTGTGCAATACTCATGCTGTCTGACCTGCATCTTGATGAGCCACACCTGTGAGGAATCGTTCTTCACCTAATGTGTACATCAATGCAAAAAAAAGCAACACACACGCATTTGACAAGTGTTGAGCTACAATGGAAAGGAGCTGTTCTATTAATAAACATTTACAGAAAGATTAGGACTCAGAGTGGATATCGACCAACCTGTAGTGGACCTGATATCCATCAGCGGCAAATTGTTTTTACATTAGGCCTAACCATAGGTTAAAATATTGAAGTTGTAAACGGTTTATATATTTTTTCCCTTCAAAATCTATGAAAATACGACAAAAATATAATATTTTTAGTATGTGGTAATAGACCGTTCCATTTTGAACTAATACTAGAAGAATTGTCAATTGGGACGCTTCTCCCAGCTGTTTTTTTTTATTTTTTTACAAAAAGGCATTCTGCCTGAACAGCTAATTTAATCACCAAACACTTAAACCATCTCAGATTCAACACAAACCAATATTTTGTTTGTTAATGGGCAATTACAATTTACAAATATAACCGCGAGCGGTTATGATCGGGGTCCAAGCACAGCCCAAAATTGAAGACCCTTGAGGAGAAAATGCTAACAGAAATTTTAGTAAAGATTTCATAGCAGCAAAGAGATGTC
>JAODUE010003741.1:0-10995 GCA_027564755.1 Amblyopsis hoosieri
ATTTACTGTGAAGTAAAGAACCTGGGTGAACATCCTCCAAGTGTTGTGATTCCATAATTTTTGCCAGGGGTTGTATAATAACAACAACATTGGACGTGTGCGTTCATTGAGAGCCACTGCTGCACCCCGTAGTCCTCTGGTGTTCAGTGTAGCACCTACTTCTGTTGGTCGATCTGAGAGGCTCTCTCCTTGTCTCTCTTCTCCCTCAGCGCCGCCTCTTTGGCCTCCCTGTCTTTCCTCTCTCTGTCCAAATGCTGCCGTTCCTCCTCCACCTTATGCCTCTCCTCCTGACGTCGCTTCTCCTCATCTTTCTGTGAAGACACACATCACACACACACACACACACAGGTTGGTAGAGCTGACACCAGCGTTGTTTGGCATATGGCTTCATCAATCTCAGGTGATTTACAGGTCTCTGCCATTGGCCTTCTAGAGCGGCTGCTTTAAATAGGATGAGGCATCAAGAGTCTCTACGCCTGTCAGTATGAATGGACAAATCTCCTACCTCTGCCTGTGCCCAGAAGTTGTCTTTATTGGTCCTTTTGATCTCAGACATTGCGTTGGTCTTCTGGTACACCGAGCCCTATAAGGTAAGAGAGTACATCATCATACGATCAACTGGGTCAAACCACATCTATAGTGGGTTACTGGTGGTGAAACAACATGGCTCCTGACAGTTCCAAAACAACATGACGGATATCTGCTGTGTTGTGCAACACATGCAGCCAGACGGCTTAATGTGCTGATTTAACATCTAGCAGCAGTGCAGTAGTCCTAATGAGTCACAGTAAGCCAAGTCTGGAGGAGCTGTGTTACTGTACATGCCACTATGCTGGAATCATGAGATAAGAACACACACAATGTGTTCTGAGTACGTCGTTACAGCCATGGCTTTGTGGCAAGTAGCAAGAGGTATTTAACAACACATAAATCTGGAATGTGATACACATGCACCCCAAATTACTCAGTAAACTATATTGAGAGCTGATTAAAAGGTATAGTCAGCTTTTGCAAGCTAAATGTAAGCTAGTACACTTTTTGTCAAATTCAACAAATAGCTGCTCGCATTTCCCCATCTTACAGTTCACTATGCATATTGAAAAACATTCTGATAATTCTACACAGCCCTGGCTCCGTAAATAGTAACAAAGTGGCGAACACCGCTCACATCAACAAAGCTGTAGTACTACGCCTTGCTTCACAATGCATTTCTATGTGTGAGGACCACGGAGCGAAGTTAGCAAGAATGGCTAACTCTGCCTTTAAGTGTTGCATGCCCAGCCTACAACAGAGTTTAACATAGGCTGGAAAAGAACACTGTAAGATAAAGTGACTTGAATGTACAGTGTGCGTACCAACGTACCACAGGACCCTGAGGACCAGCGTCCCGGAAGCGACTGGATTCTTTGTGAAAGCTGTAGTTAGCTCCTGACGCCTTCCCCACCTTCTGCATGATCACCTCTGGCTCCACATCCTCTTCTGCTCTAGCATTTATAGTGACATGGGCCCCCTGCAACAGCGAAAGTCAGGTTAAGCTAGTGCACCCATCAATTGGAGCATTGCTTACTGTTTTTGTCTTGGCAATGTATGTCCCCACCAAGCGGGAAACTCCAGTGCTAGGAAATTAATACTGCTACAACTACTAAGTGCCAGAATCTGCAATTCCTCGAATGGCCACTTGAGTCTGGTTGCTCTCTTTAGAGAGCCTAAGGCTATGTTCAGACTGCAAACAAATCTGGCCCAAATCCACCGTGACTCAGATCTGATATTTTCAGAGCAGTGTGAACAGCACAAATAACACAAAATCTGATATTTTCTAATCAGCTTTGGGCAACTTGTATATGTGGTAATACATCAAATACATATCTGATTATTTTAAATGCGATCTCAGTCTGAATAGTCAAATCAGAATTAATGCGACTTTGACGTCTAGACATTCACTGTGTGACTCGCCCTCACTTGCTAGCGTAATCAGGCTCACTCTCATGGCCATTATTGATCATCATTTGTTACAGTTCTGCACGGGAGAAGTTAGTCTTAATGAACATACAGTAAATATGGAAGATGGAGATAGCCACTGACTGGACAGTGAGCGAGGTGTCAAGACCATTGCACACAATACTACACAGAGCGGATCATCGTCCTGTTAATGAGTGTTTGGACACTGCAAACGAGGTTTAGATATGTTGCATCCGCTTATCCGTAGTCGGGTCGCAGGGGCAGCAGCTCCAGCAGGGGGCCACAAACAGCTCTTTGCCACATTATCCAGCTCTGACTGGAGAATCCCGAGGCATTCCCAGGCCAATGTGGAGATAAAATCTCTCCACCTAGTCCTGGGTCTTCCCCGAGGCCTCCTCCCAGCTGGACGTGCCTGGAACACCTCCCAAGGGAGGCAGCCAGAGGGCATCCTTACCAGATGCCCGTACCACATCAACTGGCTCCTTTTGATGCAAAAGGAGCAGCAGCTCTACTCCAAGTTCCTCACCCGTTCTCTAAGAGACGCCAGCCACCCTTCTGAGAAAACCTATTTTGGCCACTTGTACCCGTGATCTTGTTCTTTCGGTCAGGACCCACCCTTCATGACCATAGGTGAGGGTAGGAACGAAAATCGCCGAACTTCAGAACTGTGACCAGTTCACACTAGAATCTGATACGGGCCACATTTAAAACAGGTAACGGGAACAGCAAAACAAATGTAATCGGATTTGAGCACTAAGGACTGCATTCTGAACGTAGCGAAGTCACTTCCATATTATGGGACCTTAGTTCGAAAAAACAATATGTATGGTAGTCAATGACAAGAATCTAATTATCTTCTGATCCAGTTTGAAATTGTGACACAAAATACACATGATGTTTGTCTATTTAGAAGAAATGTTTACGAAGTAAGAAAGTTGCATACTATACACATTTCTTTCAAACTAAGGTCCCATAATGCGGAAGTGATGTAGGCTCTCTATATAATAGCTAGTCTCCCAATTCATGACAACTGTACAGGGGGTGAATAGTAACATTACTCAACAGTTAAAAAAAATATTAGCCATACATCCTATATGTAGAGCTTTAATCGGGCATGAAAAGTTGAACCCGACATGGACCGAGCCAGAACCGAACCCGCACGTGTATGGCTTTCTGAAGCCCGAACCCGATTACAGCCCGATATTTATTTTACAATTTTTCCAGGCGGTGTCCATACGCTGCGCATCGCTTTGCATATCAGATGGCGTAGAGCTCTAGTCTAGATAGTGCTGCTGACTCATTTGATACTAAAGGGTATATTGAACACTGAACAGCTTGCTGGATTGTGATTAAAAGAAAAGAGAAATTAACAAAACGTTTTCGCTACAATGTTGAGTCAGGAGCTAAGGAAATAACACAGTTGTCATAAATATTAAACAAAAGCATGGAGATGTACCCTAAATCTTATATTGCAGGATAGGTTATTAGGCAAGAACAGGAGTCATGCTAACGTTTTCAATGTAATTTATTGATGCAAACGAATTGGAACAAATACAAGCCTAAACGTAGGCCTACTCACGTTTCTCTCTAAATAACAACGTATCAGCGAGAGGGAAAGGTACAGGCTGCAACCAGCAACAGATTTGAATGAGTTACGAGTTGCTTATTTGTATAAATTAGTAAATTAATCTCAAACCTGTCCAGAACCTGACGTGCCTGGTGAAATATGTGAGAAATAAAGACTGACCAGACCTGATATCTCAAGCTCTAACATGTATCCCATTATAATAGATAGAGAGGTGTTACAGGCAGAGTCAGGTAACAGAGTTATTGGATTATTCACAACACAGAACTACAATTCATTGTTTACAATATGAAAACATTAATGTCTGAATGTAGACAGCGATTCATATTCACCTTAAGAAAATTTGCCATAGCGCTGACATGGTTTGCACAAAGTCCTTTCCTGGCATCTTTTACTCCTTCCCCAGTCTGGAAAAAAAACCTAATGAGTTACAAATATTTACAAATACAAATATTTGAAGATTATACCCACAGAGAGGGTGAGACATGTGGGGTGGTTAAGCACTAACCCAGTTGATAAGGACATATTTAGGAAGGCCAGAATTTGGATCCTGGACTCGGCAGAAAGCGTACATCACTTTTCCACTGTTGAGTTCTTCCACCATCTCCTCCAATCCTCCATCTCAAAGACAAACATTGTTGAAAAGTAAAATGGCTAGTTGTAGAACTTTTCAATTCAGACCACTACTAAAATAAATAAGTATATTTAGGTAATCAAAACATTGCCTAACCTGTACACATTAGACTGGTAACTAGTAATGGTACCTATCGATTAAATTTAACCTACCCAACCCTGTTAAATTGATTTAGGGAAGTTACAGTACTTAACAAATAACAAATTGTACTTACCACCCTTCTCTGCCAAACGGACATCATTACTGTTTCCCTCATAGGTGAACAAAGCCCTGTCAATAGGAATTCCACATTTAAGAATATTCTACATACAAACAAGAAGTAAGGTTAACTTTGACAACCTTTGGATAGTTACATTTGGGTTGTCACTTTCTTTTCCCAAAAATGTGATAGGTGGAATATCTTCTTTTTTTTATGGATTTCTGCCATTATTAACAATGGTATATTAGATTCAAAAGAAATTTAAAGAAATCTGTAATTAAAGAAAAACTATTTGCGATCAAGTCACCAGGCCATGACTTGACATAAGCAAGCACACCAAGTAAGTAAACCTTACAAGTTAGTTTCACAAAATGTAAAACTTTGTTATAAATCAAGAGACTGTACAGCTACCATACAATTACTTCTGTTTATGCTTTCTTACTTCTGATGTGAAAGTTTCATAGACATGAAACCAACACCCATAAATGAACAAGAACAAGTGAAGCACCCCCCACCCCACTCCACCCCCTCAGTCAACTGCCTTGGGACATGAAATCAGGTCACCTTTGAAGTAATTAAAACACCATCAACAGGTTTCATCTCATCAGACAATTATATAGCTAGAGATTATTGCTTTACTCGTTTAGTTCTTCAAATATTCCTTAATAGCAGCAGGTATATCACCAACTAAATGTCGTTAAGAGTCATTAGTACAAAAATATCAAACGAGAGGAAAAGGGCCAAAACAGTAGATTACGGTAAACCGTAATCACGGCGCAGTTGTTAACTACATTAACGCTGTAGTATTGTAGTTACAGTAATATGCTTCCCGTACACAGTACGTACCGGTACCGTACCTCCCGTTATTACGGTACGGTACCTATAGTAGGTAACTAAAATCACCAGTCCAGCTAGCTAAATGAAATGAGCTGATATCTGAGAAATTACAGGAATGTTAGACAGTTTTAACAGCCAATTTTAGTCACCTAGCATTGACGTTGAGTAAGGCTATATATTATTACTATTATATTCAACCAAAGATACCGTACCGGTAAAAGAACGTTACTGATTTGCTGCTAGCTTATGTTATGCGTCTTAGCTAATTAAATGCGACCAATGTGCTAATATTTCTCCTTACCAGTTTGTGTTGGATTTTTCATCTACCACCTCATTATAAGCAGCTGTCAAAGCAAGACCATTTTTACTCAGGTTAACTGCCATTGTTATATTGAATATAGCTAGACAGCTAGCTATCCGGGAGGCGCCCTTCCTTTCTATTTGGAGGAGTGGCTAGGATTCTTTTCGAGATCGCAACTATGCAGGAAGCTGATATGACAATCAAATAGTTATCCTCTACACATTACAGCACTGCACCCCAGTGGCTCCGTGTGCCAGGCCTAGGCGGAGCTAGTATGTTAAATCATTGTTTTATGAATGAAAATAAATTCGACAGGTTATTTGCCACATTCCTCTAATGATAGTATCACGCCGTCTACAAACAGAACCTGCACTAGCATGGTACAATATTATATAGTGAGGATGAATACGCAGGGACCATGTCAACTAAAAGAACTAAAGTGATACTAGGAATTTATCATTATGACCAAAAAAACAAAACGTAAAGGCAAACCTGACAAAGATCAATACACTTCTGTAAAACAAAATGATCTTTATTCATTTGTTATTTTTCATAATTCGTCTTTGTAAGGGTGGTTGTTCCTGCCAGATCAAGCACATATTCAGATTATAGTATGTATTCTTAATGTTAGGAGCCTGGTCCTGCAATTCAGAGAAACATGGGCTATATCTCAAATTACTATCACTATGTAAATTTTCATATTAACTGCAACAAATGAAATAATAGGAGGAAACAACCCGACATCAAATTTACATATCACACATTCTTTACCTACATAATATATTATCTATATATAAAATGGGGGTTAAGGCTAAGATTTCAGTCCGAGGTTTTAGGCAGATGAATTGTAACAAAATCCCTGATATCTGGCAAATGGCTGAGAAGGTTCTTGAGTGCAAAGCATGCCAAGCTGCCTACATGAACTCTATTGAGAAAACACCAAACAAACTCAATTTAGCAAGCATAACTCATCCCAGGTTGGCTGCAACAAGGCCGCACACAAATGTACTACCGGAAGATACAGGACTTACAAATAAATAAACAGCCAAACAAGTTAATAACTCTTCATTTAAAAAAATGTGGACTAATAATACACACGTAATTCTCAGTAATTATGTTGCTGCATTAAGTATTTTTTTTTACTGCAGATGTTTTCTCAAAGCCTTTCAACATGCTCCATATTTTGAGGCATACATAATGAAGTTATTTCTGCTATTTCAGTGTATTAAGCACCTAAAACCTAATTGATTTCGGCATTATATATTTTTTCTAAGTGAGCCTTCAGAACGAATCCATTCAATTAAATATCAGATATTCTGCCCTCACCCAAAATTGTTTTCTATAGATTTCATACTCATTCTGACAAAATTCAGTCAGCTCCCTTTTAAATTGGCAACATCAGCAAGTTTAGATTTTAGGAAAAAAAAACACCCTAACTTGTTCATGAGCAGCCACAATGAATAAGAATATTACATGATGTAGTACAATCAATTTTCTGGTTAACCAACAAATCCAATAAAAAGAAAATATCACAGATACAGTATCAGCCAGACTGTAAGCTCAGTGTAAAATATGAATACCAAAGCAAACAATGTGCAGGCTGAAAAGTAGAATGGATATGAGCAGCAAGTAAAAACGCTAAAGAATTTATGTCTTCTGCTGTGTACTATTGTACTTAACAGTTCATGGTTATTACTATGAACTGTATGACAACATCCCACAGATTTAAAGAGCTATTAAATTAATCAAGTCTACTCTTATCTGGTTGATAATCTGTCCATCTTAAAAGCTGGTTTAAAACATTCAGACCCAAGTGTTGTTCAAAAACAATATTATAAACTGATAGTGTCAGGGAGCTTGTGAAAACCCTTTTGAGGAAAACAGTGCTTCTGGCACAACACATTGTGCATCTGAGGATTTATACACCTACGGTATGTGCATAAAGTAACAAGTAGCATTTACAATTTCAAGTAACCAAGTACTGCTCTATCTTAATTTAATTTGACATTACGTGTGGACTTTAATTCCTATATCGAATACTAGTTACTTTTTTTCTCATTTCGGGTCACTGCAGCAGCTCTTTAAAAGGCGGATGATTTGGCTAGATACCTGAGCAGCTATACTGAGGAATTGGCACACAGCTTAACTGCATGCCAAGAAGTAGCTATGTTCATAGCCTTACAATAACACCTCACACAACAGTGGCATTTTGTGTGCTATGATTTTAGCTACAAATTGATGTTGGAAAGGATAGAGACCTGAATGACATGTCAAGAAAAATGATAAAGAACAAGCATCTATGCCTTTTGCCAAATAAGCCAGATAGGTTGCACATAAGATGCAGGCAACATAGCTCTTACAGCAGCTAGTAATTCACTCTAAAACCCTTAAAAGTATTTTAAAATGAATTACTTATTTACTTCAATTAATTATTTCACATTGATTCAGGGGTAGAGACACTGTCTGCTGTGAGCAACATTAGCAACTCTTAATGACCATGCACTATTATGTGCTGCACAAAAACATTCTACCCTCAATTGCACATCTACCATAAAAAAGAAGATTCAGGGCACTGAATGAACAGAAATATAGTAAAACAAGACATCCAGTGACACAGTACCTCTAGAATGAGACTGACCTTAATCAACATCATAATTTGCTATCAAGTAAAACAAACAATATGACATAAATAGTGATATGACGATGTGTGAGTAGTAACACTGATCAAAATAGCAAAACAGCAGTAGTTAACAGTTACAAGTCCGAATGTGGTGGTATGAATTGTGAGGAGGCTCCAGTATTCCGTATAGGAGTGCTTCAGGAGTCCTACTGGCCCTGCTCAGCAGATCCATACAAGTTACAAAGGAAAGCACGTGGTAGCAGCTCAGCACATGGAAGCCAGGTGGCGCTGTACCTTGGTGTGTCGCTTCCTTTTCCAACAGATGGTGTGTTGTGGTGTAGTCCCCGCCCCCCACCCCCACTTGCTTATTGGCTTTGCCTTAAATATCAAATGTGTGTTTCTGGTCTTCTGTAGTATTTTGATCTGACTTGCATGCTCACATTGCATACTTCTGCGTCCATTCTCTTGCTAGTCTGTTGTACCTGCAAAACAGTCAGAAGGTTAATGCTACATATTTGAAGCTTCAATTGCGTAATGTTATTTACATAATTACTTAATACTACAAAAATGGTGTACCCTCTTGTAGAGCAATACTGCAGATACTAGGCCCTCATTTATCAATGTATATGGGGTCAAATTACCACCAATAATGTTATCAAAATAAATGATATCAAAATACACTTTGATGTCTGGCTGAACACCAGACCTAGGTGTGAATTTAAATAACTGTAATTGCTGTAACACATCTTAAATTATATACAGTTGTCTCATTTATTTTTGATAAAACCTACCCTAATTAATAATAGACATATAAGCCTATGTCATAACATTTAGGACCATTGTGTCATTAGATAAGACACAATGATGCACAATATTTTGTAGGTTATCATTAGTTATTTGCTGTGGTTGAGTATCAGTTGAAATACCATTAAAGCCCAATAGATTTGTCAATACATTTTCAATGTGCAAAGTGATCAGGGCTTTTTTTTTTATTCCTTTTCATTGCATCTGCTACTAACATTTGACCTATTTGTTCTATCCTAGGCATAGCTATCATACAAATGGTGATTTTATAAGCACTGCTGCCTGAAACTGTGCATTATATTTTAGCCTACATCATCAGTTTTTTTTTTTATAAAATCTAAAACTTGACAGAATGCATTTCTTTTTATCGGGGTACTGTCATTGGTGCATATCTTTGTGCCCCCCCATTCTCAAAATTAAACTAGTGGTGGGTTATGATTTAATTACTTCTAATGTCAATATTTGTCACCATACAGATCCTGCAGCAATACAAAATGCAAGTCACAATGGCTTGGTGTTGCTTTTCTTATTATTTAACTGGTTTAACTAAAGCCCAATGCACACCGGCGGCGTACGACACACGTCTAGACAGACGCCCCTATTGTGTTCCTCGTTATGCTAAACGCCAGGGCTATTCAACTCCGGTCCTGGAGGGCCGCACCCTGCATGTTTTAGATCTCTCCCTGCTCCAACACACGCCCTGCTATACGCCATCAACAAATGCTTATGATAGCGTAGCTTCCATTATGTTGTTGATCTGCTGTCATCAAAACAATCTTAACTGCTCAGATCATTAAATTAGCTAGGTAGTAATAAAAACTAGAAAACTACAATAGGCAAGAGACTATTGGCATTTGGTCTTGTTAACCACGGTGTGTGTAATATTCCCTGTTGGCACACCACGACGGCACTTCCTATTGGTGCATGGGGCGTCACTTAATGCGCGTCACATGACATGCCGCAACTACAACTCTAAATTACTTTATTATTCAATTAGGCTTGAATGGTTTAATGTTTATGAATTCAGAAGCACACTGAGAGAACAATTAGTAGCTTACGTGTCTATAAAAGAAATGCATAAATAAACAACTATTGTAGTATCCATCTTCATAGTTTCTTTCTCCATTTAGTGGAAGGTATTTCATTGGCAGTGTCTACCACAAGGTGCTGTGCCTACGCATTGGTCAGAGGTGTGCTTAATTACATATTACTTAATAACTTCCCAAGTAAAAATACAAAATTATAAAACCATTACTTTGATTTGAATTTTTTTGCAGGCATGTTTTACAAACATGTCTGTTTATATGAACACTGATAAATGATGGCCATCTAATGACGTTGGATAGCAACTAAAACTAACCTGACTTAGTTCAAAACATATGATTCTGACTTAGTTAAAAACATGATTAAGTATTCTGGTTCACAAGTGCAACTTCCACTTCACAGTGTTTGCTACTCATTGGACTTTTATTTCTGACAAAAAAGTAACAAGGAGTAATGAGAAGAGACCAAGTGTTACTTCTCATTACTCCTAGAAAAGAATAACCAGTATACTACTCACTTTTCCCTGTCAGCTTTGTACGTATGGGCAATTTCCGGTACCAGTGGGTCATCCGGGTTTGGATCACAAAGCAGAGAGCAGATAGACAATAGAACTGAAAGACATGAAGCATAACAACAATTTCCTCACAGCACAGTAATTAAAAACTAGATTACTTTAAAGCATTTTTTTCTGGAAATAAATAAATAAAAAGAGACGAGGTGACCCATCTTTATATCCATGAGTTTCCTGAGGACGTTACTGGAGAAATGAGTATGGGTGGTCTGTCTGATGGAAGTAGTGAAGTACTGTGGACTCTTGGTATTATTGTGGGATACGCAATAATTAGATATTCACTCGCTCGATTTTGCAATGTTACGGAGCTCAGGGACATCATGTGCTGTTCGTGATTGTACAATATCTCACAAAAGTGAGTACACCCTCACATATTTGCAAATATGTGAGAATATCTTTTCATGTGACAACAATGAAGAAATTACACTTTTCTGCAATGTA
>JAODUE010003742.1:0-10995 GCA_027564755.1 Amblyopsis hoosieri
GTTTGTTTTCGCTGTTTAAGTTCTTTCTGTTCCATTAAAGGACGAGCCGTGTGGCTCGTTGCTTCTGCCATCAGTGTCGTGTGTCGTTTTTCGTTCGTCTGCACTCGCTTCGCCCTGCTCGGCGTTACACTCAGACCTTAACAGACATTTCCATAACTGGGACCAAGACATCCTCATGTGGCGTCAGAAAATGTTGCATTTGACTACAAAAATGTAGTTAATTGATACAATATGTTAGTTTTTATTTAATACACGTGGTGCATTTCATTCAATATTTAATTGAAACAATTAAATAACCATCCTGGTATCCTTCCCAACCTTTTTAACCATGTGGTTTTAAGAGATGTTTTTCCTGGCCCGGGGGGGGGAGCAGGTTAGGGGGGTGTCCTTTGTTTCCATGTTAAACGTGGGCTTGTAAAGCCCTTTGAGACTGTAATGCGATTAAGGGCTATAGAAATAAAATTGACTTGACTTTATCCTCTGATAAGAGAAGGGTGAATGAAGGCAGACAAAAAATAAAAGATGGAGCTTTGTCAAACAGTGTTTGGACATACAGTACTAGTAATATATTCTATAGTCAGACAGGAGGACCCTAGCTGATATAGATCAGTAATCAATCACTTTCCTAATCTATTGGTCCAACAATTTCTCCTAGGAAGAGTTTGGCTGGGATTTCTCATATTGTGACGGTAAATATATTACAATTTACCCCAAAGTGTGTGTCTACTCTGCTTTGCAGCAGGACAGAGGTCAGTAGGATTTCGTGAGTTCTTGTTCTCCTCCTTGAACTTTCTGGAGTTCAGCGAAGTGCGCAAGGAAGTCCATTAAGTTTTCCGTGACTTTTTCCCCTCGGAGTTGAACTTAATTGAAAAGAAACTTTACCTCCAGTTTTGTGGCGGGCTGCGTTCCACACCACAGGGCTTTTTCTTCTCTTCTTTCATTTGGTTTTCTGTAGAGGCCTACTGCAGAACCTCTGCTCTCCAGAGAGACGCCTTATCTCTGGAAGCAGGTTTTCCAGAGGGAAATCTGCGGGCCGACACCTTGGCTCTGCTCTTAAGAGATGAACGTCTGCTCTTTGTTTCCCAGACAGGAATCTGGTCCAGCCTTCATCAGCAGAAACCTTAGCTTCCTGGACGTCACACTGTCTGAGACTCACGTGCACTCACCTCTCCTGTATACTGTAGATACAGTATGGCGAAGGCTTTAAGTAATGGCGAGCAGGATTGCACAGGCTTGAACAGCATTTGACATCATTAGAAAAAACGAGTATCCTTAGAGTCATTTAAACTTCCACAGTATCATACAGAACATGCAATACAACCTTCAACCTTATGTCACTGTCACATAGTTTCCAGGTTGGCTGTTCATATTTACTGAGCAAACGCTTGACAGTTTGAGCAGATGCAACTTCTGGTCATTGCATCAGGAAATGTGCTTATACTGTAGACATAAAGATATTTTCAGTCTTTTTCTGGTTACGTTAAGTATTATTGAAAGTCTTACATGGTTTAGGTTAGGGTAAGAAAAAGTATTATATGATTAAGAATATATTTAAGTTTTAATTAGTTAATGTTATGTAATGAATGATACATCTTATGGACGTAGCCATAGAAACACGTAGTGAGATAATGTCAGCTTATAGCTCCTGTTGAAAGGGTTAAGCTAATTTTCAAAGTCACAACTGTAGTGTGAGAAGACGTGTGGCCAACATGACAAGAGCAGCAAGGTGGATGTGCCGGGGTCAGGTCAAAGCAGAGGAACACTGGAAGTATCTTAGGGCGAGCATAAGACGTCTAAATCTGGTTAGAACCCACCATATCATTTTCAAAAAATCTGTCCAGATCAATTTTTTTTCTGGCCAGTCTTATCACAACAAGGCCAAGTTAAGGAGAAGGATTTACCTAGATTTATATGACTGACTGTAAAATAAATAATGTCAGGTAAGTGTTGTTGTAAAGGAGTCGACAGAGAAGTAGTTTAACTGCCTGACCACAGGAGCCTTTTCATTTTGAACGTGTAAAACATAGTACTGTCACTACTCTATACATCTCGTATCGCCAAACATTGCGTCATCAAAACAAAGATAAAACACACTTGTAAGCAACATAACCCCACTGTCTCGGTAAAGGCTGGCTGTGAATTATGTTAACTGAGGTGTATCTGTACAGGGGAAAGATTCATCCTGGTCCAAATGTGCTAACCTGTGCATTTGGCTGCATTAACGGCAGTTTAGTGCATGGTCAAGCGCAGGGTGAAGTTGAATGTACAGTATATACATACTGAACATGGACAGTGCACCTGTATTGCGGCAGGACTAGCTCGCTGAGCTCTATCACCGAGACACACACACACACTCTCACCCTTCACTCACCCACTCCATGTTGCAGTTTTCATACTGTGCGGTGGGTGGGGAAAGCTGAAAGTGGTGTTTTTCTTGCACTTAAAAATGAAGAAAAAAATAATAATACTCTATCTGCAAAAAGTACAGGAGAAGCACTTCCAGTAGTTTCGCAGAGCCAGCCTTTACTTGCGTAATATCTGGGACACAGCGCCTGTGCCTACTTGACAAGAGAGGCTTTTTGATTGACGTGCTCAACAACTAACTACATAACTCAATGACCAAATCGGAAGTTAAACTTATACTGGAGGAATTTTCTCACTTTGCTATAAAAACACAACTACATGTAGACTCATAGAGACAGGCTTTTACTCTCATCAAGTCTGGAGCATATATTGCACTACGTCACTCAGGACCAGCCTATACATTTACTTGACAGGAGAGGTATTTTTATTGATGTGCATGATGACCAACTTCATGCCATTGATTTCTGCATCACACAATGCTGCAGTTCAACAAACAAGGTAGGTATAGGTGAAAGGGGGTCTCCCATTAACATGTCACGATGTACCAGTGTTCCGAAGTCAGCGAATGACTTCAATGATCTTTAACAGAGATCATTGAGTCATTTTTTCAATTCATTAAATGCAGAATTTTGTTTTAAATATTTGAATTTTGTCAGCATTGTTGTGAATTGGCACAGTTCAGTACTATTATTTTTTTCTTTTAAAGGGGGAGTCTGCGATTGTATATGCTTACACCTTTTGTCAAATTCAGCAAATACCTCCATAGTTAGTTGCCTGCTCTGCGTGTGCGTGCTAAGGAAAGAACCCAGTGTTAATATTCCTGGCTCTGTACATGGGAACACAAACAAAGTGGTGCAGACCGCACCACACAACACTATCCCACCCTTGGCAATGTGTGTCCAATGTGGCAGGACGGAGCTTCTGAGGGAGCACCCTATGGCATTAAAGGGGGCGGGGCTTCTGAGGGAGCACCCTATGGTGTTGAAGGGGACGAGGCTTCTGAGGGAGCAGCCTATGGCGTTGAAGGGGTCGGGGCTTCTGAGGGAGCACCCTATGGCGTTGAAGGGGGCGGGGCTTCTGAGAGTGCACCCTATAGCGTTGAAGGGGGCGGGGCTTCTGAGAGAGCACCCTATGGTGTTGAAGGGGGCGGGGCTTCTGAGGGATCACCCTATGGAGGTGAAGGGGGCGGGGCTTCTGAGGGAGTACCCTATGGCATTAAAGGGGGCGGGGCTTCTGAGGGAGCACCCTATGGCGTTTAATGGGGCGGGGTTTCTGAGGGAGCACCCTATGGTGTTGAAGAGGGCGGGGCTTCTGAGGGAGCACTCTATGGCCTTGAAGGGGGCGGGGCTTCTGAGGGAGCACCCTATGGCCTTGAAGGGGGCGGGGCTTTAATTGCAGTTGTATCAATCAACAATCATTCTCCAGGATAGCTGCCTCCATCTTCAAGGTGCAGTTACTGTTTAATTGTGTAGTGACCTACTTTATCTTACCATAAACTTATTCAACAACATGCTGTCTCCTCCTACTAAAACTCGACTCGGCTTGATGGAACTGAATGCTCAAGAACTTCTTGTAGCAGCACCCAGATATTACCGAGTTTGGACAGCTCAAAAGATGATAAAGCTCAAAACCCCAAAAACTCAAAGTTCGATACATCTAGATAGTGACTTTAAATAAACACGGCAACAAAATACATCAGACATCCTACAGTAATAAACACGTGACATCCCTTCTTAAAATAAACCCATAATAAGTCCACTGTACGAGGGTTATTCTGGGCCACCTGTGCTCTAACTACAAAAGGCGTACTATCTAGCCTTATTAGTATTGTTTATTGTGATGTTTAGACAATACAACACAACATCCTGAAGGAAATAAAAATGAACAATGAGATTTCAGCGTGCTATCTCCTGTCTCTCATGTGCTCCTCAGGAGATGAGGCTACAGAAGTGTTTAATCTCACATCAAACAGCAGATTGAGCTTTATGAGACAGCTCAATAACTGCCTGATTGAAGCACAATTAATGCATCTCAAACATTTCTGTTATCTAAAAGTTTAAAGGATGTAAATACTGATATAAGATGGATACAGTTTTACTGACTAGGCAAGATCACTACAGTCCTGTTTACACTATAGTTCTTGTTTTGTCTCTTTTTGAAGGTACAGTATTTAATATATGCATGTTGAGACTCCATAGATGGAAACAAATTGGGCAGCAAACACATTTTTAGTATCCAGAGTGTAGTTTCCTAGTTGTGCCAGTGAATTGTACTGTCCCTATGACCACCACGCAGAATAACAGCCCTGTACATAGTGTTGTGAGTCTGAGATAACACAAATGACAACTTACTAAGAAGAATTAACAAAAGCACCCTCGCCAAGCATCTTGTCGAAGAAGCTGTCAAATATTACTCATGTCTGCGTCATTAGCGAGCTGGTTCAGTGTGCTTGTTGGTATACGTCGGTATTTTCACCTGCTGCTGCCATTTCTCCGGTTTAGGTGTGCGTCAGTTGAGCACAGAAGACGTTCTGTGTGCTGACCCCGAGGAACTCGAGGCTGAGCTCAGAGCAGAGCAGGACGGTGCGAGAACACAGCGATTGTCACTCAGGCTCATGTAGCCAACTGCTGCTCAGGTGCACTGGAGCTATCACACGCACGCACGCACGCACACACACATAAGCTACCTCCTCCACACTGAGGAATCACTGCAGGGGTTTTCACAGTCCGCAGGGCTTTATAATGTGTCCTCAGTTAGAATGTGGTTGTATCTTATAAAATACATTTGGTAAATGGCAATTCATTTAAAGAAGACCCCTACTGTATGTTATATACTGTGTATGTGTGTGTGTGTGTATATATGTAGTAAACAATTACCATTTAGTTCTTTTGAAATTAATAAACAATATAAAAGATAGATAATATATTGTTTATTCATCTCCTAGGGAGAAGATCACGTTAATTCTGTTTACTACTTGCCTTGTGATATACTGTAGATAAACAGAATTAACATGAACTGCTCTCTAGGAAACAAGTAAACAAAATATGTAAGATTTTATAGCATGCTTTCTGTACTTGCCTATACTAAAAAATAGATACATATGCCAGCACAAAGGAAAACTGCGGTAGCTCACTATAATGCAACAGAACAAAACACTAAGCTGTCTATCTCAGCGTAACATTCTGCCTTGGTGCCTGGGAACTTTCCGGTGAAAAGGCCTAATTATAGCTTTGCTTTTGAAAAAACTGTAACAAGTGGCACTTGGGTGGTGTGTTCATTTGACATTTGTTGCATGATGGGTTAAAGGTATAGTCAGCTATTAGCAACACTGTGGTTGAGTGGAGAGCACTGTGGCCTCACAGAAAGAAGGTCCCGGGTTTGAACCCCGGTCGTCCTGGCCTTTCAGTGTGAAGATTGCTTGTTCTCCCCCTGTTTCCCCCACTATCCAAAAAACATGTTAGGTTAGCTCTCTCCAGTCAGTGCCATTTGACCAGTGACACTGGTTTCAGCTTGGAGTTGGTTCCCATGTGCTGCACAGTGGCTGCCCACTGCTCCCTGGAGGGATGGGTTAAATGCAGAGAACAAATGTTGTTATGTTTATGTGACAATAAAAGCACCCTCACCTGTATTGTAAGCTAATACACTTTTTGTCAAATTCATCAAATATCTCCTCACATTTCGCTATCTTAACAGCGTTCTCTGTATGAACAGAGAATGCTGTTTGAATAGTATACTTTGTGTCAAACTGTGATCACACCGAGACGCGTCGCTAGAAACGAGTCGCTAGCAAAGCCATTGCGTTCCTATGGTACAACCCAACTGGCGTTCACGTTTTTTTAGCGTTTTTTACACACCCATAAAAGTTAAAATATTCTCAGCACAAAGTCGCACTGTTCGTCAATGTGACGGTTGGCCCAAGCAGCCGTTCTCTTTGGCCCAAGCAGCCCGTCTCTGTGTGATCGGGGGGTTTATCAAAGTGCTTATAAAGCGGTCGTGCCTTTAGCGATGCGTCTCGGTGTGATTGGGGCCTTAAGATAGAAATCCAGACTACCTATCAGAAATCTATGGGCGTTGTCTCAAGCATGACGAAACTGATGCAATAACGGCTGTGTGCAGTATGTCTACAACTCGACGGGTAGCATAAATCGCATAAATCATCAGAACACGCAGCCTTTCGCTTGCAGGCTCTGGAAAGCACTCCCCAACACAAACTGTACAACATGCATGCACTGATTTAATTCACATACTACCTCAAAACAAACCTTCTCCAGTATGTTTATAACCTTTAGTGTTATAAACATAATGTAATAGGTTAAAGGTATAGTAAGCATTTGTAAGCTAATACACTTTTTGTCAAATTCACCAAATATGTGAAATATGCCTGCTAGCTGCCCATTGTCTGTGCGTACAGCCCTGGCTCCGTAAGTAGGAACACAAACAGAGTGATGAAAGCCGTTCCGAACAATGCTCTAGCCTTCGCAATGTGTTTCCAATGCGTGGGATGGAGTTCAGTTCAAATTTAACAAGCGTTCTTCAGAATTACTAACTTTAACTTTAATGAAGGATGTCCTTGATGGTCCTGCAAAGGTGTCCCACACAAAATAATTATATATTTTGTATTATTATCATTATTATTACTATATACTATATGTCATGGGACACTTTGCGTTATATATACATATATATATAAATATATTTTTTAAATTGAATTATTATTACTATATACTTTGTATCAAAGTAAACTATGTGATCTGAAATTGATCTTCATAAACCTGAGATATAGAAATGTTAATTGTTTGATTGTTTTTGTTTTTCAGTTTGAAACTCACAACACGACAGGTCATCGTTTCATGCCAGACCTGAGATCTGAGTGACTCTCAGTTGCACACAATTGTGTGTTTGTGCGTATACCAGTCCAGCAATAAACAGGAATAACGCTGGCTCTTCATTTCAACTGCAACCGGCTTAGTTGGAACTTTGTCACAATAAAAGCAATAACCAGAAAATGAGTGCACATCCCCTGATGCAAATAACTATTCTATTCTTTTCTTATATGCTTTTTTTTATTTTTAATATGTACCTTGGAACTTATTCTCCTTCACAGTTTGCATTTGTAGTTTAAAGTAATACTGAACATTTGTTTTACCCTCGACTAGCTTCCATGCCTCAATAATAACAACGATTTTCCACATAAATTAACCCTTCGCTACTTCAAGCTGTTTCTCCAATATTGTTTACACATCGTGTGCTCTGAGAAAAGGGAAAAGGGACGTGACTTTGCAACCAAGATGTACAGACCCTTAAAGGCTCAAGTGAAGACATACAGTGTGTAATATGGCAGGCCTACAACTGGAAACTCAAATTTTTATTAATTCCCCCATTCACGTCCATTGTTTCATTGTTTAAATGTGTGTTTACAAAGGTGATGTCTGCTGATGGCTGAGACATCTGGTGACCTTGCAGCAACCTACCTCCCACTGTATCAGCAATGTAGCCTCCTCCCTTATCACCATGTGTGTCAGCATTGTGCCTGTGCTCCTCGGTATCAGTAGTCTGGTCTAATAATGCCTTTCCCTCCTCAGAAAGATTCCACATGGCGTGTGTGCGTGCGTTTATTCTTGGCCGAGCTGTAGGAAATGTATCCGAGTAAGACATCAACGGACTTAGAGATTAATTAATAATACTTATTAACCGTTTGTCACCGTCATTGGATTCAGTTTTATTCTATGTCAGCATGAGGATTTATGTTAAAGAAACTACAGACTTAAGGGTATCTGAAACGTACAGGATGGCTTTATGTAATGCTGAAAAACCCAGCGCACACCGGCATCATATAACGCCCCACTGGCATTAAGTAACGTCCAGTCGCATCATGGTGCTCCAACACAAGACCAAATAGTCTCTTGCCTATTGTAGTTAACTTGTCTATTGTTTATTACCTTGCTAATTTAATGATCTGAGCAGTTTGTTTTGATAGCAGCAGACCAACAACATAGTTGGAAGCTAGACTACCATAAGCATTTGTTGATAGCGTATAGCATAACAAGAGGAACGGAGCAGCCGCACAGCGCTGCTACGGGAGCCTGGACAGACCAAACTGCATGTTCTCCAGTGTTTTCAGACGCGTCGACACGGAGGAATAGAACAGTGGCGTATTTTCTAGCTGGGCGTCGAAGAGCATCTATCTGTGCGGGTTGTACATCGAAAACAAAAGGGGCTTGATGTGCGTCAGACGCCACCGGTGTGCGTTTGGCGTTACTGTACAACCAGTTACTGCCCATCACTGAATTTTATGCACACACAATTGAGCAATGACACTTTTTATTAGAGATATATTTTTAACATATACTGTATATGTAAAGTATACTGCAGAATCTTAGTAGTAAGAAACATGCATTTAGAGGTGTGCATTTAGGTCGTTATCAGTTGCACCAACATTAACCTGGCTCGGAAATGACCAGGGGGAAGTTTTTCTCTTGGTTATTAGAATAATCAAATTGCAAGAAAAGGAGACACTATCCCTCCCTCATCCTCTACTCTGTAATGACATTGGTATAATGACAGATCGATATCTGGCAGCACAGAGAGCTTGCCCCGTATGGCAGTAGATTAGAAGACTGAAAAGCCTATTAACAAACCACGGGCCATGCATTATTGAATACATGTTGTTTTTATGAGGCCGTTCTGGAGGGAAAAGGTTGCGCATCCATTCTGCAGAACACTCTCCTGGCGTTTTGTTGTCTGATTAGATGCATGCACGGTTTCCAGGGATGATGTGGGCGTTGGAGCTCGGTTATCTGATGGATCGGTAGAGGCTAAGTGATCTAGAGGAGATATTGATCTCGGATATACATCTCTGGTGAGTGATCTGAGGGGAAATATTTCTGTAAACAACGGCGCACTGTGGCTCACCGCTGCCAAATGTTTGCCACCTCGGGGGGCCCGGCCGGTGTTCCTCCTCGCCTCTGAGCGGGCCAATATGCCTAACATGAAGGGGGTGAGATCAGCCATCTGCGCTGCCCCTTCCCTTCCCCCAAAGGTCAGAGGTCACACATTAGCGGCTGTAAATAGCCGTGTTTCCAACGTGTCCGGTGCAGGCTGAGCTCATCCCATAATGCATCATTACAGGCGCCCCCGCGCTGACCTGGCCCCGGCGCCGCTCTGCCTCGCGACAACATCACAACCTGCCGCTCTCGTTAGCGGGCCGAGCACAATAACAGGACAGTATTTCATAAAGGGCAGCGCCTCCGCCGTCCTGATACAACAACACCCTGCCAGGCTGTTGGACAGACACAACAGAAAACTGTCCTAATACCGGAACATTCTTTTTTTATCATGAAAATACTGGCTTATTCATAATCAGGTTCTAGCGTTTTTCAGACGTATAGCTTCCAGACATATCCAGGAGCCTACCCCCAGAACAGCTCTGAGAGGGCTAAGAAGAGAGTCATTTTAGTCTATGTGCTTCATAGAACAGGTGATGATAAAGTGTAACCAAGGAGCTGTTATGCGGATAACGGCTCCATTGTTTCTGTCACACGTCTGGTACAGTTTCAGTGAGCAGTGCTCATTAGAGAAATAATATGTCTCTTTACTGGGGATATTTGATGCTATGCTTCTGACGTCTACAGAACAACTGGTTCCTCCTCCAACTGGCTCTCAATCAACCTTTAAAGACACTATGAGGAGTTTTAGAGTGGTTGTAGAGGAAGCGGTAGCGTTTCATGAAGTAAAGCTTATAGCTGCATTTCCCCTGAGCCCCACTGCCTTTTATCAAAACATTACCTGAACACTCTAGTGGCATGCATTTGTATTGAAGTGAAAGTTTGGAAAATCTGGGTTTTCTTAAAGATGTACATGGAGTCTGCAAATCAGATTATAACACAGGTGTCTCTAATTGTCTCATGCTGATTATAAAGTATAGCGACATTACATATACATGGACAATGACAGGTGGAATGGTAAATAGTGCATAGTGCCTTTAATTAAGGCAGAGTTCAACTCCAAAAAATCTCCGCCACTTCACTGTGACCTACACCAGCTACCAGTACCAGTAATAATCAACACCAATGCGGCATGCCTATAATGAATATCACCAGATGCCTGCTATAGCTGCTATAAGCTCAGGAATATTATTTGTGTGATCTAACTGTCAGCCTGCTAATAGAACATAAAGGCAGATTAAGCAGTATATCTATTTCTAGCTATTCTCATAATGACAGTTCTACCATCAGAAGACAAGACCTAGAGAGCAGTTAGCAGGAAAAGAATGTAATTTCTGAGCTTTCGTTTCTGTTAAATATGACGCCACAATATAATATTATAGAGCTAATTACAAAACAAAGCTTTATGTCCACATATCGCAGTCTGACCTCGCCTGTATAAAGAGACATAGAAAACCTCTCTGTCTCTCTCTCTGGCTGTCGGACGTTTTATCTCTGGTCTCTAATGAGGCTGTGCACATCTGGGAGTTGAGATCTTCTGGTTTATTCTCAGGAAGAAATAGGGTTCACCTGTCTCTTTATCAAAAATATCAGATGGAACATGTCAGATTTAGTATTGTCATATTTTAAGGAATGTTTTCAGCGTCTATTTAATGTTATTTTTCTCTTTATTCATATATATATATAC
>JAODUE010003744.1:0-10993 GCA_027564755.1 Amblyopsis hoosieri
CTGATAATTCAGTTCATGATCATGTAATGACCTGGACAATGTTACATGCATTGTCAACCTTTTGAGTTTAACTAGGCTAGGCATAGGCCTATCGTTGTTCAGAGAGCAAAAATAAGATTATTTTTAGATCTGCGGCGGCGCGCATTGTTAACAAAGCCCAGTGTAATTAAAAGTAAATGATAAAACAAATAAAAACGTAAGCATAACGCTAGAAAACTATATTAATTGTTTTAGCGTGGTAGCTCTAACTGGTTATGCTGGTGCTCTACACGGCGCATTCAGCTCCACTACAGGTAGAGCTTGAGCAGAGGGAGGGTTCATGTGATTTTGTTTGTTTTGATCGCTTTCGTCATAAGGAAGTTGATTTGATGGATTTGGGTTAGGAAAAAAGAAGAAACAGACGCCTCAAAGAGGTAAACAGAAGTGTCACATCAGTTTGGGAATGCTTGCATTTTTGCAGGCAAGTTAAGTAAAATTGGTCAAATTACGTGACATTACTGTACATCAGTTGCTGGCAGATCAAAAGGTAAAATGCGCAACTTGCCTTGTTGCCGGTTTCTTTCTTAAAATGAGGCCACACTTTTGACTGTTTCGGTACCCAAACCTAATCATGATTCTCTCACGAGTCTTCGTTCCCCCCCCTCAATACAAATATTTATTGCACTCATGTATGTGATACAGAAGAACACAAAACATGATGATTCCTGATAGGACTTAGCCTCGCAAGACCACCCTGATCTGAGCTTCAGTTTAATTTTTCCATGAAAATCACTCTGGAAATACTAGAAATCATGGCGAATGTGTCCGAGCAGCAACTGAACTTAATCAGTGTCATTGATAGCTATACGGGCGTGGTTTAGATTTGCCGGCAGCAAAAAAGACGGTTTATTCAATCAACTACCAAGTATTTTTGTGTGCCTGCCTTTTACAAACAGCTTTAATGTACCCTGATGGACTTCTGACTAAAAATCCATCTGGCATGTCAGGTTAGATAGGACTGGCAACTTTGGACAAAAGAACGCTCTTGTTTTTAACTTGGTCAAACTAGTTTTGGGAGGGGCTCATGTGGCATTACTTATATAAAAATTATGATTGCATACCATAAAAACTTCTGAATGTAAGGTGGATGAGAGGTAATTTGGGACATTGTGCTGCCATCTGTGTGTGTGGGTTCTAGTGCTAGAAGAAGCTTAAATGCGGTTTAGAAGTGAACGTGACATGTACAGTCTTCCATGTTTTCCTAAATTGATATACAGTTGCAAGCTTGACCCCTCAAAAACATGATCTTCCCAAATGTGCAAACTACAGTTTTGGTGCAGCGAGGAGGAAACATAGGCTAAACTCACAAATCATAAACAGAAATGACAGCAAGATAAAACGTAAGCACAATTAAATTATCCGTCCATATTTATATTATTAATCTCAATTCGAGTGGCGCGGGAAACAACACCAGAACAGCTGATCTACTTTAAAAAAACAACAGAAATCAACTGATCAAGATGCAAAAAGACATCAGTCCTACTTACTCTATTATTCCATACCCTGCAATACCGGTGTGTAATAAAATCTGCGCTAACGGCAACAAAATATTAGTGGCGTTAAAAGGAGATTGCGTTACTTTTCCAGCCATACAGCTTCTTAGTTATTTTCAGGTGACTTGCGCTCATGCTCACTGTATATACTTTACTTCCTGATGCTCTGCATCACGTGGTGCTGTGCAGTGTTGTCATTTACTGAGGGATAAACTATCAGAGCTTGTTTTGATGCAGCTGATGTCCCTAATGCAAATACGTCAGCATTGATCTCATGTAGAAATTAGATTGCATATGAACCAAATTCAAAACCATTTGTCCACCCCCCCCCCCCAACATTTTACCTGTTATAAAATGAATGTTTCTGTTATATAATGAATGTTTAACTTACAAAGCAGGTCTTGTAAAAGTCATTGGGTTCATCCAATTAGAAGAGGGAGGCTTTGAGGATAAGGGAGTGCATTGCTGTAACATCTGGTTTCTGAGGAATAAGTGAGCATTTTATAAAGATTTAGCAAAATAGTGGTCAACAGTCCTCCTTTAAAACAAACATGATATTGGTTATGGACTAGTTTGTAAAATGAAAAAGGTGCCTGGGTAAGACCTTGTAGTAGATATTTTGCTTGACAAAATAACTTCAATGAGAACATAATTTGCAGTTAAGGCTGGACGATGTGCTCAAAATATATAACACGATATAAAGTCACTTCATATATATTGAGTCATAAATGACAGTGAAATGCAAATGTGGATTTACTTGCTTGTCCAGTGCACGATTGAGAATGCCAAACAGATTGCAGCACATTGAAAGAACTAAACGTACACAAGCAATCCATAAGGAGACATGGGATTGGTGTTTGGCGAGTGAAACTTCCATGTTTTAAACGAGTCCTTCAAATAACTGCACTCTTTTGTCTGATGAAAATGTACATTGCTTTCATGCCCACTGCATTTTTGGTGGGTGGAGACATACTAGCCAAAATAAAGTGTGTTAAAATATATTGCATTGGCAATACCACCTCTTGAACAATGTATCAAAACTGCCACTGTGCTGGCTGCAACTTATTACTGGGAAACAGGTGTGCTCCTAGGTTCTCCTATGTGCTATCGTAAGATACAAACTGGCATCTCACCTGTGCGGACAACGTTGATGTTGACAAAGTAGACGTTTTGTCTTCGTGTCCCCTCAGTCACTTGTTATGTGGAAAAACAATGAAAAATGTAAAGTTAATAGGTTTAAATTACATCATATGAATAACATTACATTACAATTCCATTACTGTGAGAGATTATTGGGTCAAAAAAGCAAGTGAAAATTAGGTAGAATGGCATTTAGGCTGGAGAATCCTTATAAAGCTGTCACTGTGTAACATGAATACGAGTATACCCACAAGCCGTTCGCGCTGGTTAACATTAGCGCAAATGCTAGCTAGCCTGCTCGCGCTAGTGCGAACACCAGACAACTTGCTCGCGCTAGCGCGAATGCCAGAAAACTTGCTCGCGCTAGCGCGAACATTGGCTTGCTGGCTTTTTTTGTTACACACAAAGAACTATAATAGTTACACACAAGCACAGCGTTATAAGGATACTAGCTAGCTGGCTAATGATGGCGTCCGCCAACGTTGGCGCTAGCTTTTGCTAACGCTAGCTATGGTACAGAAAGGTACCGCTCCAACATACAGTATATAAATTATAAGTTACGAGTTTTGGACAATATCAACAGAGACTAATCGTCAATACATTAGACATCATGCAATCTACTGTAAATTCATACTGGTATGAATTACAGAGTACCGGTACCGTATGCAATTTGGTATCTTGATGTAAATGTCCCCACCAAGATCTATTTTTACTATTAGTACTCTACCGGTATCTAAAAAATAAGAAATATATCTCAAACAAAGCCACACTTACCTAATTCTTCGATCAACTAAATCCTCCACGTCTCTAGCTAGCTCTTGAGGTGGCGTGACGAGTCTAGGTGCGCACGTATACACCCCAACGCGTCAAGTCTAGCCATACTACTGCGCATGCCCACACCCCACACTGAGTTCTTGTAAGTGAACTTAACTCTAAATAATGACTATAAGATCTTTTTCTCAGTGGAAGTAGTGTTAACTGAATATAACATTGTAAAACATGTAAAAACTTAAGCATAAGTAAAGTTAACGAATTTGTTCATGTTTACATGACTGTTGGTAGTTACAGTGCAGGAGATTTCATAGACTTGGTTTGTAAGAACGCCATTGTGGGTGTTTTAAGCAGTTTTTCTGAGGCTTATATTGTTCATATCGATATCGGAATTATATCGTATCGACAAAATGTATATTGTGATATACATTTTGGCCATATCGTCCAGGCCTACCTACATACAAGAACAGGATTTTACCAAAGGGATGTTTCTGAAGTTCCAGACCAGCTCAATATATAGACTGTGTATTATTAGGACTTTATGATTTCTTTATGAGATACAGTGTTTGGATCCGGCACCAGACTAAAATCCCTGTGACTAAGACTTAGATGTGAGAGGGTGTCTGACTTTAGTCTTTTAGAAGTCTTTTAAAAGTTTTCTAGTGTATGGTCAGTGTGAGAGGGTGTTTAGAAGTCTTTTTAGAATCTTTTCAAAGTGTAAGGTCATCTTAAGTTTGTTTGGTTAACAAACAACACGCACCACATAATTCATTGCATTCACTTACAGACCGACACACGCCATAGTTTATTTTATTTTATGTTAAGTTAATACATTTAGTTAACTTTCGTGTTAGTTAACACATGTTTTTCTTTAAGCGACTCCCTATTTATGTTGCAGCCTTGGAGCCAGGTTGTAACATACCACAATATACCTTAGATAGATTTAGAAGCTTATGTAGACATGAAAATGATGGTTCAGACACAATGCATTAAGAGCTATATATTAACAGCATGTAGGCATCACAACATGTAGGCCTAAAAAAGACAGTTGGGTTTTTCATTCCTTTATTACATTCTATAAACGGTTTAATGTTTTACAAACAATAGGCTTGGAGGATGGCTCTACGGCTGTTGAAGGGGTAACAGTGAAAACTGGTCAATGTGCATTTGTATAGTAGTTCTTTCCTCAACCAGTCCAGTCCTGAACCGTGCAGTAGCCTTGGTTGGCCAAGCTGATTTGGGCAGCAGGTTGTGGTGTCTGACTTAAGAAACATCTTTCTCTTGGTGGTGGGTGGCAGGCGGGAGTTCCAGGCTGGAAGACACTGAGTTCATAAAGCTTAGACAGGATGTCAAAATGATCATTTAACATGCAATTGTATTGATTACAAACTAGATCTTCATACATTTCAAACCAAATTATTAAGAACATATAAAACAGATAAAAAAATAGTGAAAGACATGGTTTAAAATAAGATATCTAAGGCATTAAACTACTGATAATTAATCCTTTTAGTTTTCGCTTAAGGTAGGGCTTTCCCATTTTGTTTTATTTTATAAAATGTTAAAATTATTAGAGCATCATTTACTCGAATTCACTAATATTATTAGTGGATTTGCAGTTTACACTGATTAAGGTTTTTAAAACAAGTACCCCTCTCTGTAACGCTGTGGAGGTTATGGGCACATTGGACATTGTCACAGATTGATCAGATTACGGGTATGAAAAAGATCAATCCAGTTTCACTAGCAAAATCCTGTTCTACAACAGCCAATGACTGTGAGCCACATTGTCAATTTAGTAGCTAGAATGTAAGTAAAATATGAATCCCAATACCATTCATTCAAGATGTTTGGAAACCTATAGAGATCTCAAAAATAAAAACAAATGAAATAATCTCAGGCAAAGAGTATGCTTCACAATTGGGTTCTGGTTGCGTTTCACATGTTTTACAGAAACACTAATCAGTTAACAGAAAAATCGAGTGATTGAAAATTTGAGCAGGACAATAATTCAATAACGATATCTATCGCGATATAAACTTTTTCGATAATGGTTTAAACAAATTTCAGTTATTTCGATAAGCTATACATTTGTCACTGAATGACGGGCGCAGCAGTCAGCTCGCACGGCTCTTACAGTGCGACCATTTCACTCACAAATGCGACTAAAAATCTTGGTGTGCAAACATTAAAAAATATGTAGGCCCACTTTGTGCGAGTGACTTCTAGCCACTATGTTCGCAGCTCTAATATGCTCAGTTGCGCATTGTTATGAAATCCCAGTGCACAAGGACAAACATGCGGCGCGCACCTGTTCCAAACGTGGTTCCACTTCCAACAGGGTGAGTGTGTAACTGTTTGTTACCATAACTACACTCCATCCATGCGCGTTGAAAAGTGTGTTTAGCTGTTCAAATCGGGTCTCAGTCGGACACGGAGCTGAACACAAACACACTCCCATATTACCGGGTAGCTACCTCGTCATTACAGATAGCTAAAGCTAACAGGCAAGACACTAGTAAAACTGGTGGAAAAAATACCGGCGAACGATACATGCTCGTATGGTTAGATGTGGATGTGCGATCACGCCGCCAGCCAGCTTTAAAATTGTGCTGCGTGTTTGTGCAATTACGGTAAAGACCTGTGTTTACCGTACACTCACGTGAAGCTACATTGTATGCCGTCACAATATTACGATCTCAGTAAAATTATACATCGTTTCATATGGATATAAAATATATAGTTTCATAGGAGGTTTCATAGACTTGGCAAATGCTTTTTTTTAGAAGTACTCCATTGTGTGTGCAAATATTCTGAGGCTTTTATTGTTCATATCGATATCGGAATTATACCGTACAGTAATACTGTCAATTGGCTGTTAGCATTGTCACTCATAAGTATAGATCTGTAATTTCCAGTGCCACACTAGTGCACTGCTTTATTTACTAATTTAAAATCAAACATTTATTTTAAGCAGTAACCATAGCCTATACATTTTGCAGATTTACAAGACCTTTAAACAGCCAGAGTCCTGTTGTTTCGTTTTTCAACAAATTCCTTATTGTAAATTTGACTTGATTGAGTTCCGTAGTTGGTTGTCGTGCATGTCAATCAAAATACCAGTACCCGCCTACTTGACAAGTGAGGTATTTTGATTAGCCAGTGCTTAGCCTCTTTCATTCATTAGCGCTCTGTCACATAAGCAACTCTGTGCTGAACTTCTGATACATAATATCAAAATAATCTGATACATACTGAGACCGACTTTCCGAAAGTGAGAAGTCTGATAGAATTTTCACTCACAAGTCTGTATCAGAAATTTCGGTGTGTTTGCTAATTTCAGTTGTAAAATTTATTTTAAGAAGTAACCATAAATTTGGCTCTGCTAGACTATTTGTGATTTAACGGGGTATTCATTATGCCTGCCTTATCTGTGAAAAAAATTACATGTATTGCAAATGTGTATTTTAGTTTTGACATTAAGGTGATAAATGTTACTGTTATGTTACATTGTTAAACTAGGTTACTTTTCCATCAACGTGCGTTGAGCATTGGGCAGCAACACCGTGTTGCAACTGTACCGGAGTCTGCTGCTAGTCTCTTCTGATTGATGCCAAGCCAACCATATTCTGCAGATTTGTATAGAATATAATTGTAGTTTCTTTTACAATTGTTCTTATTGCCAACAGCAAAATATCCCGGCCATACTGTATATTAACTTTTTGATCTTGTTCCGTTTTTCTGATAAAGACTACTGTATACTGTACACAGTAGCTCAGGCACTTTAGGAAGTGATGTTTTGTCTCACAAATTTGTGCCTTCATTAACTCAGAATATCCTAGTTTTTTGGTGCAAATTTGTGGACTTCCAGGGACAGATACTTGTAGGCCAACCCTATTGCCTCTACCAGCCAGTGAGACACCCACCCCTTGGACAGAGGCTTACCCCTGGCATGGGTGCCAAAGCACACAAACATCTGGTTGCTTTGCCTAAAGTTCTTAGTGCGATCATTGTAACATTGCAAGGACCGCACCGGACACAACATATTCAGACTCTCACCTTCCACTGACTCGAATTGAAACGCTTCAAGTTGAATTACCTGAGACCTAAATGGCACGGTAATTACTTTTGGAGTGAAGGCTGCGTTAGGATGCATAATCACTTTCTGTCAGTCTACCACAAACTGCATGCAGGATGGGTGTACAGATAGAGCCTGTAGCTCACCTACCCATTTTGCAGAGTCGAGCGCCAGTAACAGCGCTGTCTTTAAGGACACAGGTCTTAATGCCCGCCAAGCATAGGGGCTCAAAAGGTGACCCTGCCAATACACGTAAGACCACCAGCAGATCCCAAGTCGGACCAGGGAGGGTCGTGCTGGTCTTAGGCACCGCACAGCGGCCATAAAGTGCGATGCTAGTGGAGCTAGCACGAAGTGGCGCACGAAGCGGCACACGAAGCAGCAAGCGCGCTCTCGCTCCCTCTGTTGATAAAAATAAATAAATAACCGAGCTGTGTCTCACAAATCGAGGTATGAACCGAATTGTGAATTCGGAGAAATGTTGAATCCTATGTCCATATTGACTGCATGGGTGACAGGTTGAAGCTCACTACAGATGGCAACAGATGTCCTGCTACAGTAAACCCAAAATTATAAGCATACAATATTAATTGGACCACTATTGTGCATGCTAAACAACACATACTGTAGATGACATAGTAGATTGCTCATTTAATAGTTTACACACATCAGGAGGAGAAACACAAGTACTGTGTCCACAGAAGTATAACTGGGCTATTGTTGAAATTCTTATGAGGTCTGTGTACTAACAATGGGAATTACATGATGATAAATCTGTCCAGCATATCACTGTCATTCTAATCATATAAATGGAGTCTTATGACTGTGACAAGTTTATAGGCAGCCCACATCCACACCATGTTAAAAACGACCGTAAGTTTAGATGATCCATGTCTGGCTAGGGCGGCTTGTGTTTCCTGCTGCTGTAAGAGCAGGTGCATGCAGGTGAGACAGAGCCTTGAGCCTTCCCACCACATGGTCTGAAAGCCTGCCCAGCACCTGTCGCATGCAGGCGTAAAGAGGACAGATGCCACTGGGGATTGTGAAACCTCTATGAGACGTGTAACAGTGATTAAGGACCACACAAATACACTCAAATGACTTGTGTTGACAGTGCCTTGGCTAATTAAATGTGAATATATGCTGCTGTGATCTGGCACTGAATATAATTTTTACAATTCTATGATGAAAGTCCTTTGGCAATGTTCACTGCTCTGGTGCATGTCAGACCAAGATCAAATTGTGGTAAGCTGTTATTGCAGTATGGCTTCCTTCAAGCTTCTGTGACTCCTAGTACAAACACACATTATCTGGCATTTATTTGCATGCAGATTTATTCCTGAAAATCCCAAAAACAAACAAGCTCTGAATGTATACAATGTGAAGCATTTTAGTTGCACAATATATCCTGAACTGGTATAATACTGTAATGTGTAGCCGGACACAAGTGATTTGGTGGAGAGAGCAATGTATGTGTAAAAATTTTAAAATTGGGCCGTGAGTCTCACTTCAGTGTGTGGAAAGGGATTTGGTGTGCAAAAAGGCAATTGGTGCACAGCTCTGTTCAAAGAGCTAGAGCTCTGAGATCTTCCCTCAATGTCAACACCATTTTTGGCTGTGTGAAGGAACATGGTTGAGCTGTGACAGTTACTTAATGTAAGAGACAGAGAAAGTAAAACAGATAGTGGGACATGTAGGGAGAGAGGGTACAAAATAGAGAGAGATGGTGAGGCAGAAATATAGACGTTGAGGTGTAGGAGAGGAGAGGATTTAAACCCACCTTTATTTATTGTATCTGACACAGCTCCTCAACAGGAACATACTGTACATAAGCTCATGGGAAATACACAAATGGAATATTACACGAACCCAATAATATTCTGAATACTAATAGTTATATTAGATTATATATATATATTATATATATATAAATTATATTGAAACAGACAGAAATATTATATGATGATAAAGATATTCCTTTTTTTTTTTGCTATGTGTTGGACTGTTTGACCAACTGGCTCAATAATGCTATGAAAAATAGTGTGTGTGTGTGTGTGTGTTCAAATGGTGAAATAGAGAAAGCCGTGAATAGCTGAGTGGCTGGCTTCCTGTGTGTGTGTGTGTGTGTGTGTGTGTGTGTGCGGTGAGAAGCTGCAATTGTATTGACATCTGGCTTATTGTGGTGCTGCTGGGGCACTTTGATAATTCAACCAGCCGCTCTACCTACGAGTCCCTTCACACGTTGCTGTTAACCTCTAGCCCTGCGCGCGCGTGTGTGTGTTTCTTATCCAGGTAGATTGGATAGATAGACAAATTGTTGAGTCAGAGAACACAGTGTGTAAAGTGATTGGTGTGTGTGTGTGTGTGTCAATCCATCTTAAGCCCACAGTACTATAGTGTATTGCCTCATTTCTCATCAACGTCAGTCTGAATAGCGACTCAGACAGTAAGAGTGGAATTTGAAAATGTCAGAATTTTTGTAATTTGCTGGCAGCTCTGTATCACTTAAATCAAGGCCATCTTTTGCTGGATAATGTTTTACCTTGAAAGAGAGGAACAACTGTCTGCCTGTCGGACTCAGATGAACACTCACATGTTGACACATAGAATCCTGTCACTTTCTTTGGCTGCAAGAAAAGCTACATATATATTTTTAATAAGACACGAAAGCAACAGTGTTCTTAATGGCTATCTACCCCCATAGCTATCCCCTCGGAAATGCCATCTGTATTTGCTAACCGGTTGCAAAGTGCCTCATATTCAGAGTAGTCTTAATTTGGTCTAATCTCTTTTTTCACATTTTGGCAGCATGAATGGGAATAGTTTAAACAAGCAGTAATAATAATAATAATAATAATAATAATAATATAGGCCTGCTATCCAACCTTTATCACAAGGTCTGTTTACAAGGTCATTTATAGTAGTAGTTTTGATTAGATAGAAAACATGGACATTTAGAGTTGCTTTATTCAGATACTGTACAGTAGTTTGACTAGTAATTATATATTAGTTAAATATACAGGTACAAACAAAGTATGTGATTGCTAGGATCCACATTATCCATACTTTTTATCTAAGTCTCTACCCATGTATGTACATGTATGAGGTCTTGATGGAACTCTCTGTGTGACTACTATTTACATTTAGCTGCTTATTAAAAGAGGAGGCTTTTAGCCCCCTAGGCCAGCCCTGCAAACACACCCTTTTTCTAGAAGTGGAGGGGCACGGACAGAATGTTGAATTCCCTCGTATGTGTGTGTGTGTTACGGAGCAGGAGATACTATACCGGTGATGGTGAGACATGTACTGTGAGACAGACAGACAGAGGCAGAAGGCACACCCCTATAACCAATCCGGCTGTGGCCTGAGGTAGGACCGCCTACCTTCTTAACATCTACGGCCACGGAAATACGGAAATAAATAAAACAAGGAAATGTGGAAATACGGAAATAAATAAATAAATAAATGTTGA
>JAODUE010003745.1:0-10993 GCA_027564755.1 Amblyopsis hoosieri
CCCGATGATTAGAGTTGTAAGCTCAGCCATGCGTTGACCACTGCCAGGTAGAGGATGCATGGACTGAGAGTCCACTTTGGTAGCTGCGCTAGGCAGGCCGGTGGTCTGACTGGATGGAGGAGGTGGCTGGCGACTGGAGACTGAGCAGGTGGATGTAGCCTTTAATGTGTTCATCCGTGAAAGAGAAGGTGTGAAGGAGAAGACAGCAGGCCTCCGGAGGATAGAGGGACCGGTAGTGGCTCTGGAGCTGGTCCTGTTCTCTCTCACACACACACACACACATATGCAGGCACTATTAATGTGTGTGTGTCCCTATTCACAAATCAGGGCAAGGTTAGCATACATTCTGTGCCATCCTCCTAAACAGCCATTTAGATGCAGTGTCAATTAACACAATGATTATTATAGACCCTTGCCGTTCTGCACCCACTCTTGCATGTATGTGGGCGCGTGTCCATCTGTTGGCCTAGGTTATCTGCCCTCACTGGCATGTGATAGTGTGTGTGTGTGTGTGTGTGTGTGTGTGTGTGTATGTGTATATGACCAAATTAATAATTGTCCGTCTGTGTGAACACGACTAATGATTGCTACAGCAAACACAGAAATAGCGTGTGTGTGGGGTCATGATTTGGCTGAGTGTGTATGCATTTAGAAATTAACCAGCTTGATGGAGAGAGAGAATATATGTGTAATCAGGGCTTAATGGATGTTTGATAAAGCAAAGCTCTTATAATAAATAGATCTCTCAGTGGATCATCAGTTTAAACCAAAAGCAGTTTTTGCAGATCTTACAGTAATTCTATAGTACATGATTTAGTATAGCCACAGCACCCGTTAATACATGGGGTCCTCCATGTTCCACAATGTCTGTTTTGTGGGGGGCCATGATTGATAAATACCTAATTTCAAGATAAAAACCAAATGTGTTTACATTTCACTTGAATTTTTAGTATTTGCGCAAGCACGTGTGTGTGTGTGTGTGTGTGTTTATGTATGTATAGCTATAATAGTGTTTCAAAATTAAATGGGGGCCTTTAGAACCAACAATCTGTAGCCAATAAGGAGCCTCCATTTAGCTTCACTGAGGCAAGGTAGTGTAGTTTTGACGGTCTTGGCAGTTCATGTTGATTGCACCCTATCCGTCATGCCTCCACAAAATATTTTCCTAGCAGGAATAAATAGGAAAAGCTAACAGACTGAATTAGCTTCTATCTACAGGTGGGAGATGAGCATTCATATTCAGCAGAAAGCTGCACTAACACGTACATATACGCACAGTCTCTGAGCCTGGATGCAACAATGCCATCCTACAGACATTATGGAAGAGAGAGCTGAAGGGAGATGTTGTGGTGCCTTTCATACATACGTGTGCAACTGCTCACTTTGTCCATTGGTCAGGCTGGCAAATGTCTTTGTGGCTTCCCAAAAAAGGTCTACAGTGTGTCAGTTGGTTTAAACTCTTACCTCCCAGCATGTGACATCCACTATTTGCATGGAGGTCGGTTGATGTAAAGCCGGGGTGCTTGGCTCACATCATCACTTAATTGGCATTTCCTCCTGGCAAGCCAATCAAAGGGGACCGAGACCATGAATCATGCTCCTGTTTCCCCTGGTTACCGAATGAATTGGTTCCTGTGGAGACGGGACGCGTGTTCCCGCGGTGACTGTATGAGTTTTTGTTCCCGTGGCGATGTGAGTGTTATTCGGTGTCTTTGATTTCCCAACGGGTTCTGAGGGAGGGGCAGGGTGAATCACAAATGACTCTGAAGGGGGAGAGATTTTGGCCATGGATGGAGGAAAGACAGACAAAAATACTAACTTATTGTGAGAGAAACAAGGGGGGCAGGGAGACTTTAACGGTGTAGAGAGAGAGAGAGAGAGAGAGAGAGAGAGAGAGCTAGAAGGGGAAAAAAGGAGAGGGGGCGTACCGGAAAACTAGAGGAAATTGGAAAGGGAGAATGTTGATGAAGGTAGAGAGGAAATGACTGTTAGCGTGGCTGGAGAGTAACAGAGTAAGTAACAGAAGCTCGTTGAATAGATTGTTGTTTTTTTCTTGGAGTGTTTTCAAGCTCAGTGAATTGATCACCAGCCTGCTGCAATGTTATGCGTACACCTAGTTTTACTACTACTGGTTATGCATCCGTCTGTCCATCTGTCCTGTCCATCCATCCAGGCATCAGTCCAGCAAGCCAAATTACTACAAATGAGAATTTAAATGGACAGCCAGCCACGGCTGAACTCAACCCGTGGCACCCTCTGCTAATGCTCTCTGAGGATCTTGGCTAGCATGGTTATTGTTTATTTATATGAGCTAACACTAGCTAATGTATGCAAATGTCCCTTTGGAGCAGATAGTGGTACAGAGATGAGCCAGAGACTGTATACTTGAATAAATGATCGATATTGTGCATCGCACAGGACGTTACAGACGTTTTATTCTCTCTTCACATGGCCTATTTACAGAATTGCAATGTTGTAATGAGGCTTAAAGAAAACCGTATCTGCCACAGGCATGCTCATAGCACAGTAATTCATTAGAGGTCACATATTAGTTTCATGATTAGGAAAGTAATGAGGTAATTTTACTGCAGTTAATCTCAAAACAGTAGTGTTGCATGACATTGCTATGCGAAACTATTAATAAATCAGGGTGTGCAAGATGATTAGCAGGTAAAAGTGCTTTGCATTGTGGGTGCTTGCGCGTGTGTGCATGTGTGTTGGGCAAATGTATATTCACACACTAATTATATCAAATACATGTACAAGCACACACACACACACACACACACACATCTACGGGCTTTTTGGAAACCTGCCTGGTATACACCCAGAAGCCCTTATCCTGCTCCTGATGACAAGACACACACTTACACGCACACACACACACACACACACTGCAGATGATCTTGCGCTGCAATTTGTGGTTGTTTTGTTTACTCCAAGCCCCATTGAGCATCTGTAGTCTCTATGAAGTTATGGTTAAGAGCTATGGCTTGAGAAATACGCATGGAACCTCAAATCCAATACACATTCACTATTAAATATCTCTCGCTCTCTCTCTCTCTCTCTCTCTCTCATCAAACCCATAGCCCAAGGATTATGAGCACGTTTGTGTGGTTATCTAATGGTACTGTATATTCAGTATAGTCAATATCAATACAGTATTCATTGTATGTATTTTACAAATATCATTTGATTAATTAAGCTGTGAGTTTTTGATTTGCTGGTAATGCATGTACTGTCTGTAACATCGCTCTGCTCTCCTCTATTATACAATGTTATGCATTCTTGATTGCGTTTACACCCGTGAGATTAAAATATGAGACTGCCTTATTTGATCTCATTCTGGTCGCAATGCATGCGTCACACCTTTAAACCTTGTTTTAACAGGCATCTTTCCCTGAGATGCAGATCGAATGTTCACACAGAGTGTAAATGACGACCCTATGGCATGTGTAAATTACAAATGCTCTCTAGAGAAGGTGCGTACAAACCGTAACAGTGTTCATATATGAGGAAACCGTTGCGCATAGCGCATTGGATCAATAACTAATCAGAAATCTGAGTATGACCTTCACATATGCACACACACACTCATTCTCTTTTCCCCTCTCTCTCTCTCTCTCTCTCTCTCTCTCTCTCTCTCTCACACACATTCATTCACAACCTGTCAGTCGAACCTCGGTACACGGCAGTGTGTCTGTCAGTCAGCCTAGATCACTTTCCCTCTGTAAGGGACTCCTTTTTAATTGTGTCTGGAGGGCGTGTTTGTTTTTCCTTCGCTGACCTCCCCGGGCGCACACAGATGGTGCCTCGTACAAATGGTTTCACGTGTGGCAAGACAGCTGACTGTTCCCTTCTAGCCATCTACGCACGTGCACACAAACAAACAGAGCCGCACACAGGTTATAGAAGTATGTTAGAAGCTAATTCTGTTGCAGTGTGATTATGACTTCTACGTAGATATGGGCATCTCGCTGCTTTACAGTAGTTCAACAAGAGAGAGAATTTTCAAGAGGAATCGATCAGTGGTCACCTACGTAAACACAAACAACACTAAACTTCTTTTAGCAGTTTGTCCATATAAGCAGCACAATATTTCAGAAAATGAAATAACTGCAATAAGTCGCAGACAATGTGTTTGATAACCCATAAGAACGTGGCTCAGTAACTGTAACATGTTTTCTATTGTTTTTTTGTCTGAATACATTTATTTCAGCACTGATTTCCCTGGCCCAGACATGTTTTTCAAGATTGCCAACAAAGCCCTCGAATGCAACCAAAGCTTGCTCCCTTCACCAGTGCTTGTTAGGTTTATGGCTCATTACACATATTCTTGAAACAAGCTTCTGTAATGTTTTGTTTCTGCCTATTTCAGTTCTCTTGACTGTACAGTGGAACACATTGCTATCCGGCTGTACTGAGACCTCGGGCACTAAACGTAACATGGGTACTGTAATTACTCTAATAGACAACAACACAATATAAACAGTATGCTGCTAGAACCTGACGGCATTTCCATTTAGGCAAAAGAAACAATTGTTCTCATTGTTTTCTGTATGTTACCGATATTACAGTTTTAGGGAAGTCATCCTTGATTGCTGCTGCTATGATTATGACATTAACACCATTGACATCTGTCAATTTCAACCACTCAACAAGTTTAGTCTATTTCTAGAACAAACACATAGTAATTCAAACAATGTGTTAGTTTGTATGTGAGATATTTACAATAGTTTAGTGTATAGGTGCTCATTCTTGTTGCCCTATCGACACCTTCTGCATCCTTACCATGCTGGAAGGGTGGATTCATCCCTCTGTGGTCCCTTCCCAAGGTTTCTTCTCTTTTTTACCCATGGGGGTTTTTATGGAAGTTTTCTTTTTTCCCGGGTGGAGGAGCGGGTTATGGGGGTGTCATTTATTTCCATGTGAATTTGGACTTGTGCAGCCCTTTGATACTGCAATGTGATTAAGTGCTACATAAATAAACCTGACTTGACTTAAATAGACTGATGTAGTGCTAGTAACCATTCATGTCATCAGCTTTACTCAACAGCACACAGAGCTCTTCAGTGTCCACACCCTGAAGCGGGCAGAATCACAGAGGTCATGGTCTGGCTGGGCTCCCACTGTGTCAGTCCCAGGAAGCCCTATAGGGGGCACCGTGCAATGACAAGTCCTAGCTTTACTTCCCATGCCACTGGAGCAAAGCTGAATGCATCCTCAATTAGCAGTAACCTTCTGTGGCATCATCTTTAATGATGTTCTCTATCTATCTATCTATCTATCTATCTATCAACCATCAACACACACACGCACACACAAGTTTACTGCACACACCAAAAGGAAAAAAAAATACACGTACAATCACTCAGACACAGTAACTACAGGTGATCTATCCTTTTATATCTTGGAACACACACAGAGACACGCACACGAGACATGATAGCATGCTTATTACTGTAATATATTATGTGTACCACATGCTAAACGCTAACCAGAATGTCACAGCTGTTTTAGCTATTGATTGAATTATATCATGTTTAGAGATATCATTCATGTAAGATGATGGACTCATTTTGAAATCTGTTTATATATTTTACATGTAGCCGAGACTCTGAAGGACAACATGCTGGTCAGAAAAAGTACACTTGAAAACAAATTATATTGGAACTAGACTGCAACATGTACAGTTTGTTTGTGTGTGCGTGCGTGCGTGTGCATGCGTGTGTGTGTGTGTGTGTGTGTGTGTGTGGGGGGGGGTATAGTGTGGGGAGGGGGTATTTAAATGCTAATCCCTTCCTGAGAGACCTTGCAGTGACCTTGATGTACTTGCTGTAGACCTATGGTAGGTGTGAAGACTCTTATAAACTGATATCAGATCTGATGATACAAGTAGCATCTGATTCCAATTAAAGTTTCTGTGTCTCTCCTGCTCACTGAGGTGTGTGTGTGTGTGTGTGTGTGTGTGTGTGTGTGTGTGCATGTGTGTGTGTGTGGGGGGGGTTCTCTGGAGACACAGATCAAATCAACTGGAAAGAAACAACTGTGTGTCGGAATGAAGCCTGTTGTTTCGTGGGAGTTATTATTACACACATCTATACATTTGGCCATATGTCAAATCAAATTAAATCAAATCTAAGTAACAGTTGGGTAATGGAGGTTGTCTTTTATTTTATTTTCAAACATGCTCGCAGACTAAGAATTTCATACACGTAAATATAAGATCAATAAAGATGTTATGAGACTTCAATAATAGTGCAGTCATTATCAGAGTTCCTGCCTCCTTCAGATGAAATGCTGGAGGTCCTCGCCCATAATAATGTGCCAAATCTCTGCCTTCACATTATCTTGTAGATGTTTGGAACACCACTTGAGCAAACAGAAGGTGGTGTGGTATCACATGGTTTATCATTCCTGGTATAAATGATCCAGTAGAGACAACAGTTGTGCATTGTCGTGTTGTGAAAACTTTTTTCGCACATTCTTTTTCTAAATTTAATTAAAGTAAATGTATGTAGAATGTTTTGACCAGTTTGGCAGCAGCTCTCAGCTAAGAAGTTCTAGAACATTTTACTCAGACGTCGTCATACCGATTGTGTCAATATACAGTATGTACTTTATGCAGTGTGTTTATACATACTGTAGTTTAGTCTAACTTTGCCTCTTGACTGTGTTTTGAATCACACAACTCCTTGATAGTTAATTTGCCAGACCATGGGCTATACAGGACAGTTGATCTTATCTTTATATATCAGCGAATTAATATTAAAGTTGAATGTTAGTTGAATTAGTTAGCAGGCATTGAAATGTCCAAATGTTTGCTTTTGACACACCTGTCAGGTCTCGCATGTAAATGGAAAATGCATTGCATTTATAGAGAGTTCAATACGGTATTGCCTCACATTCACCCATTCACACACACATTAACACATACATATGCAAATGAACTTCAGACATACAAGGCACCATCTAACACATCATCAGCAGTAACGGTTAGGTGTCTTGCTCAGGGACACCATGACACTATAGCCAGAAAGAAGCATGGTTTGAACTAGGCTTGGCCTTGATGTTGGTAGGTTGGCAGCAATGTGATGCCAGAGCAAACTGTGTCAAGAGGAAGAAGTACATTAGTTCATTATAAAACAGTTTCTTTGTGATGAAGTCGCAATCCAATGACAGAAATACGCAAGGTAGCACAACATGCTTAAAAGGCGAGACACATTAGCGCATGCAGGGGAAAGTTGCCTCATTTTCAACTAAATTATTCATATTAATATGCAACTTGGAGAAAAATATTTTTAATTGCCAGCCATTTAATTAATGCATTGTTAATGCTTACCATAATCAAATCATCCCAAAACGGGTGGTGTCAAGGAAGTAAAAGTAGACAGACAGACAGACAGACAGACAGACAAAGTACAGTACATTCATGGCTTTACAGTCATACGTTATGAAAAACACCTTGCCAAATTAAATCAACATTATTTTGCTTACCAGCAAATGTTTTTTTTCTTTCTTTTGTTTGTTTTTGCAAGTTAAAGGCAGGGTTAGTTATTCTCCAGAACATTTGCTAACTTCTCAAATCAAAACAATATCCGTCCGCAGCGCCGCCTGGCCCGCCGCACACATAGAAAAGCATTGTGAAACAAAGCGTGGTACTACGGCTTTGTTGTTGCGAGCGGTGTTCGCCACTTTGTTTATGTTCCTATGTACATAACCAGAGCTGTGTAGAAGTTTCAGATTCTTTTTCAACACGCACAGAGAATGGTAAGATAGCGAAATGTGAGGATATATTTGGTGAATTTGACAAAAAGTGTATTAGCTTGCAGTTAGTTTGCAATAGCTGACTATACCTTGTACTATACAGCCTGACAATTCACACAAATTAGAAGAGAACTGGTGCAACTGGTCTAATGTCATTAACCTTGGCTGGTTATGGCATAATGCCATATACACAATGTGCAAAAGAGATTGAAATTGCTATAAAATAAAATGCTTAGATTGCAGTTTTTGCAAATAGGCAGTTACATGCATAATTGCTGGGCTCTGAATATCTGCTTCAAGATATGGCCAGGCTGTCACAAGGTAGAGCAGTGTGTGTCTGTGTCATATGGTCTGTGTGCTTTCAGATACCTAGACCATGCACACGCATATCCACACTCGTGTGTGTGTGTGTGTGTGTGTGTGTGCGTGTGAGAGAGAGCACATTAGTTTTTATGCCAGAAAGCATATGAATAATGTAGGAGTAATATCTCATAAGAAGTATATTATACAGAGTGAACAAGTCTGAGCCCCTCCTGAACCCTATCACGGTGTATAATCATCACAGCCAGCATGGAGAGAGAATGAGAGGGAGAGGAATGGAAATGAATGAAAACACCTCTCTTTGTCATCTTTGTCAACTACGCTCATCTTCTGAGAACTTCTCCTTCCCGCTTCTTGCCTGGTTCTCTGTGTTTCTGTGTATCACACTGTCTGTCTCTTTAGGTGCTGTATATGCAGCTTACCTTTCAGTGTTATTGTCTCTCTCTCTCTCTCTCTCACTCTCTCTCTCTCTCACTCTCTCTCTCTCTCTGTCTCTGTCAGGGTAATAATGATAAGCGAGTCACGCCGTTCAGCCATCTTCCTGATAAGATGAAAAACTGGCCAACTACCCTCTCCCTTTCCACTCTAACGCTCAATCAGTTAAGTTTCCAGGTTGACACGACCTTTTTACATCTGAAACTCTCCCACCTCTCCTCATATGTATTTGTTTCGTAACTCCTCCCCCCGGTTTTCTTTCGCTCCTCATTGCATTGTCTGCTATATATCCATACTCTCTTTCTCTCATTCAGTTTGTCCACCTCTCTCTGCCTCAGATGACTAATGTTAATTGGTTGGTTTGGGGTCAACGCATTTGTTCACTGTCTTCCGTCCCCTGTGACAGACACCAACCATAGCGCCACACTAATGATGGATGGCTTCTATATGGGCGCTCCTTCACTCTGGGCGTCAATTAGTCACACATATTTCCACTGATCTGACAGACATGATGATGCACACTTGTAGGAGGGTCAGTCTGACTGTCTGGCTGTCTGAATTAGACGCTGACAGACAGTGAGTTCTGACTGGCAGATGGAGATCATGATCATTAGAAGGGTGAAAAAACAAGATGACTAATTGGCCACTTTTTCCCCCCACTATGGTTGTTAGCATTAAGATGCTAGAAGTAGCCTTCATCATATGATTCCTCACAGAGCAAATAACACTGTTAGCTTTGTAGCAGGGAAATAAGTCTCAAATCTCTCCTTAAGCGTGTCCCGATGTGCTGACGTAATTCATATAGGGCTTGTGTCTGTCTAAGGGGAATATATCGAGGTTCATAGTATGTGTCAATCTGTCTCGCCACAGCTTTAAGTTAATTGGGTTTGAGCTGACAACTGAAGATGTGTGAGTGAACAAGAGTGTGCGTTACCCTAAATAACACATTTTGGTCTTTAATTTACATTAGAATGATATATCTGGGTTAGTTGATTTAATCTTAAAATGTTTGCTTTGATTACAGGTTATATATAATATACTGTATATGACACAGTTGTGCCATATATAAATCAAAGGTTTAGTAAATGTGCACGGCACAAATAGCTTGTAGTGGTTGTCATCAGGACAAACATTCACAGATAGCGATAGTTAGTAAAACCTCTTATCAAAACCCATTAACTGATGAATCTGAACTGATGAATCGATTGACCTCTATTCTGAATGAATTAAAGTGATTTAGGGTTTCTCTGAGAAACAACACATTTCAATCCTCTCACACTGCACCTCTAGGGAACAGTTCTGATGCAAGATTACCATCCTTATCTTATAAATTGCTTAAAGAATTTGGGATTAATTAGGTCATATAAAGATTCCATATAGAATTAACACCAATTAACACATCTCTCAAAAGTGAGGAGAATCTATTGGTGTCTTATTTGGTGAACCAAGATAATCAGAAAGTTGTCGAACTTCACAAATAAATAGAAAGATATTTGTTAACACTACATAGCCATATTTGTTAGCTGTGGTACAGTTTAAGGAACTATAATAATATGTTGAAATATCCAGTGGAATTAGCACAAATGTCAGCGTGCTTATTAGCAAGTGGGAGGTAGCAGGACCCATGCCGACATTCACCATGGAAGATTGTATTTTAATTGTCTGCTATACACTGTACAAACTACTGCATTACAGTTTTACACTGTAAATATGACATAAATGCATGAGTTAATACGACATATACTAAGGATTCTATGCGTTTACAGAGAGGTACGCCATGGGATTAGTCAGATTACTTTATTAAAAATAGTCGTACAGTAGTACATTTATAAATTAATGATGTGTGTGTGTGTGTGTGTGTGTGTGTGTGTATGTGTGTGTGTGTGTGTGTGTGTGGAGAAGGGGGATGGAGCGTTGTGATGGAACAGAATCCCACAAAAGATAGCATTGGCCTGTTGGAATGAATAGAAATCAGCAGCAAATAATTCTGTATTGACAGGTGAATGTCATACTGTCATTTTTTCTACTGGAGAAACATGCCATTCTCATACCATATAGCGATAGCTCAGGCAGGCCATGAAGTCAATCCATCAGCTAATAGCCCAGCTGATCTCAACGAGCAGACTGCTCAGCTGACTGCTGCTAAGCATAATTGGCAAAAAACCCATGGAACCACATAAGGTCAAGGAGGTCCTAGAATAAAGCCATGTCTCCATATATAACTAAATGCGAATGGCAATTAATATCTTTGATTATAGTGGTCTGAAATGTACAGGAAATCTTATCTGAAATTAACCTTAGTATGTCTGTAACATCTGCGTAGTCTCGCCGGTGTGGTACGACCGGGGAAGGACTGTCCGCATCCCCAGCGCCTCACACCCACACGTGCAATAAGATCGATTGCCTTCAGCCGTGTGGGTGTGAGGGCATATAGGCTGGTGACTACCGGGAAAGGGTGTGGGTTATTGTT
>JAODUE010003746.1:0-10993 GCA_027564755.1 Amblyopsis hoosieri
CAGGTGTATTGTACCTGACAGTGGTAAGGGGGTGCATGTCTCCGTACTGCAGCTGTAGATCTTTCCCCTCCTGTCACCAGAATACTGTTCCAGTGGGGCACTAATCAGCAGACTAAGCAGAGGAGTTGGTTAAGGCATGTTAAGGTGCTGGATAACCATCTGATGATACTTACCTGTGATGGTGAAGATCAATACATGTGGTTGTGGTTTGTTTCACATTAAAGGAGCAGTGTGTATTATTTTACCACTGGGGGCAGAATGCTTTAACTACTCACACAATCATGTGATGAATAATAATAAAGAAACGGTGTTCCTCATACTGTACCGTATTTGCATCCGAACAATATGGAGGATTCGGAGACTGCTAAGTAACTTTGCATCCTTACCTCCACGTATTTATTTCCATCAGGCTCACACGCAGGCGTTTGGAATAAAATATGTTTGTCTGCCTAGTTTAATGAGCCGAATATACTTTTTTCCAACTTCCATTGTTTCTAAATAACTTTCCTCTAGCAGTCAAAAGTATTTTACATGGTGAAATCCATCTCTTGTCACCTTATTCCTCTCTATGTAATGTATTTGTACAGTTTATTCTATACCTAATCCACACTAACTCCACTTTTGGAGGTCATTTACAGAAGTCATTTACATTTACAGTTTTTGGCGCTTTCATCTAAAGCGACTTACAAATATTGTAGTACAGAGGTCTTCAACAGGGGGTCCGGGACCCCTAGGGGGTCCTCAGAGGTACTGCAGGGGATCCTTAAAAATGATTTGATCCCAAACTTATTTTCTTCCAAAAATGTAAATATCAGAAAAAATACATTAGCGTAAACACAACCTGTGCCATAAATATAGGAATCTGTCAATAATTATTTGAATGGCTTAGTGAGTGGCTAATGTTTATATGACACTATAGGATGCGCTAAACATTATTGTTGGCCCGGCAACTAAACATTTGATACCATATGACATATCCTCGTCATGCGGATTGGAGTAAAATATGTACTACTTTTGTGTTGCAGTTTAAACAGTAAACCAGCTCACAGTAGGCTATGGGAAGTGCTTTGAATTCTCTGCCAGTGTTTCGCAATAATGTGAAACACATTGACTTACGGGACGAGCTTGACAGGAATAGATCATGGCATGGCATGCTTTGGCTGCGAGGACTTCCCTAAAGAACACTGCGGTTCAGGGAATGAACGGATTTATGTGAGCTAGCAGTGTGCTTCCCGTCCTCGTGTATTTGGCCAAGTCAATGCATACCACGGCGCGCCCAGCCCATTCCATTTGTCCGCAAAAATATAGCGATTGACATGCATTCAGAAACTGTGATCAAGTCTACATTGAGTAGACTAACAGTTATAGATTTAGTATGGTAGTCAACTGAGATCGTAACAAAAAATAAAATAGAAAATATTTTAATAAATAAGTAAAATAATCAGGATTATTTGAATATTATTTTTAATTTGTATTTAATTCCGCCATTACATATGGAGCTGCTGCCCCCGCGACCCGACCACGGATAAACGGTTTACAATAGATGGATTGATATTTAAATGCTGTATGTCAACAAAGGAGATTATTGTGCAGAAGCCAACATCACAGGCCAAAAACACTGTCTTCCTTGTCTGCACGTGAACACAGAAGATGTAGTTTCTGAATATCTTCACCTCGGTAGATGAAAGGCCAATAAGCATGTGCACTACCGTTTCAGCACACACACACACACACACACTACACCATGACTATCTGACAGCACAACACAGACTCACTCTCAAAGTGCACGATGCCATGTCAGGTGAGTGGCGTTCAAGTAACAATACATGTTATTTTAGGATGCCTTTCAAAGCGCTCAAGGTAACAGGACCGTGCACGTTAGGGCAGTGTATGTATATTTATATGATATATACGATTTATATACAGTATATAACATCATATATGACATCATATATAACATGTGGGACACAGTGTAAAGCCTGTTAATAAAAACCACCACACACACACACCTGAATCTAATCAACACCTCATCAATATGTGTTATTTATTAATGTTCCTCACCTTTTTTGGTCTCTCTGAACCACCTTGTATCCAAAACCAGCAGCAGACTTCTCCAGAACTTTCCATACCACTGGGTCCACATTAAAACCAAGAGATGCTTGGAACGCTGGGTAATTACAAAACAGAGGTCCACAGTTCATAATTGTATATTTGACCTTGTGTGACAATGACTTTCATATTTAAGATTTTAGTTTTTTCTACATTTTATATATTACAAGAGGTTCAAGAAAGAGAAGTTCTGCTGCGCAAAAAAACATTGGTAAAGGGAACTGTTCAATATGCATAAATGTAATGTGCAAGTTAACAATATTTTTTTTTGCATGTTGTTTTAAAAAGTAATGTGGCCCAAAATGTTCTCTGACATTTTTAATGTGGCCCCACTGAAGATAATTGCCCACCCCTGCTTTAAAATCATCTGTAGGTAGGATTTGAGAAGTTAGAATATCAGTGAGTCAAATACGCCGTGAGAATATCTTCTCTGGTAGGTGGCCCCTGCCTCTGTATAAGTCCATTATCAGCTGTGGTTGATGGCCCCTGCCTCTGTATAAGTCCATTATCAGCTGTGGTTGATGGCCCCTGCTTCTGTATAAGTTTATTATCTGCTCCTGTTGGTGGCCCCTGCCTCTGTATAAGTCCATTATCAGCTGTGGTTGATGGCCCCTGCCTCTGTATAAGTCCATTATCACCTGTGGTTGATGGCCCCTGCTTCTGTATAAGTTTATTATCTGCTCCTGTTGGTGGCCCCTGCCTCTGTATAAGTCCATTATCAGCTGTAGTTGGTGGCCCCTGCCTCTGTATAAGTCCATTATCAGCTGTGGTTGATGGCCCCTGCCTCTGTATAAGTCCATTGTCAGCTGTAGTTGGTGGCCCCTGCCTCTGTATAAGTCCATTATCAGCTGTAGTTGGTGAGCCCTGCCTCTGTATAACTCCATTATCAGCTGTGGTTGATGGCCCCTGCCTCTGTATAAATATATTATCTGCTGTGGTTGATGGCCTTGTAGAGTGTCCGCTCTCTGCGTGGGAGATCGGGATTCAATTTCCTGAGAGGGACGGACAACCTCCGTCACATAGACACACGTCCATCTGGACAGCCGTCCATCGAAACTGTAAAGAGCAGGCACTTTCAAAAAGAAACTTGGAAGTTGTTTAAATGAACCATCTGGTCATTTTTGCTGTCGGCACACCGAAATCACGCCACACACTAAAACCACGGCAATACGATGCTGTTGGTCAGTTAAGTTGCCACCCGGACACAATCGCAAATCTAGGCTTTCCAGATTGATTCCCACGGCAAAGTTAAACTGAAGCCTGCGAGGCTACTCTTTTCCCCAATTGGTCTGGCAAATCTACCTTGCCTTCAGTTTCATGAATACCGTGATTGTATGAATACGCACATACGACAGAGCTAATAGGGTCTGTAGTGGGATGGAGCGGGGGGGTTTGTGTTACGCGGTCTCAAAGGGCCCACACTGACAAATAAACGACACCTGACCCTTCAGTCCAATTGCATCGGACTTTGCCATTTTATTGTCCATTTTTGGAAGCACGAATAAATGAAATGACCAAATATGACAATATGTCTCTCTCTCTGCACACACATCCTGTATTTGCACGGCGTGTGTGTGTGTGTGTGTGTGTGTGTGTGTGTGCGTGTGTGTGTGTGTGTGTGGGTGTGCGTGGGTGGTTAGGAAATGTTTGGTCAGAGAGGAAATACTTGCCCATGTCTGATAATACACACAAACACACAGTACTCAAACTCCTTCAAAAATGTATATTATTACTGGGTATTAAAAGTAATTAGTTGCGTTACTAGTTACATTACTAGTACATTCACAATCACTACCCTGGCTCACCCCTTCAACACATGTTGATATGTGTGATGCTTTAGGAGCGAACCCTGATTGCTGATGTCAGTCTTCAACTTTAAATGTGTTAAATGGCGTATATTGGACAGATGTATAATAATAATAATAATAATAATAATAATAATAATATTCTTTATATAGCACTTTTCATACAGAATTACAGTTCGAAGTGCTTTACAAAGAAGGAATATATGTACAGTTGTGCTTCCCATAAACAAATACATAAATACATACAGAGAAACAACCACACCAAAAAATAGGTAAAAGGAATCAAATTAAGAAATGAATAAAATGTAAATTAAAACAGATGCATATAATAATACAATAAAGATACATAACATAATACTGAAAACACACCTTATCATTGTTCATGTGTCATGTTAGAATGGCAGAACCATGGTTTAGCACCATGCTAATCTGGTGGAAGAAGTACATAGTCCAGTAGCAGTTTACATGTCTTTTATGGATGCTTATATCTCCTTGCACCCATTAGCTCAGTGTAGGAATATGCAGCTGTATTGCTTATTGTTAAATATATTAGATATTACCAAGTACGTTTTAATAACGGACTTGTCTTACATTTATTTATTTATGTATGTTTTACTTTTGGCTTTATATGTGAAAGATTATGCATTAGTTTGGTCTTACCTGACAGGCACAGAGCCAGAATGATTATCCAGGTCATGGTGGGAAATACAGCATGAACGTCTGGTCTGAGGTCTGACATCAGTGTGGCAGAGAAAGAGGAAACCCAAACTGTTCTTATCTTCAATTTAAGACAGGAAACATGAGACAGTTCACAAAAGTGTTTCGGCTTATGGAAAATATATTTGTTTCTAGGCAAACTATTACACTGGAGAAAACATTAACACTTAGATGCTTCATTTGATTTTATTGTTCGCCGTAATTATCTGTGCAGCATGCCTGACAGAAATAAAAGTATGGGTACAATGGTATGGGTGAAACAAGTGGATTTGAAACTAAACTAAAACACAATTAGCTATTTTTATTTCAGACTAGTGGTGACCAAAATGTCTTAAACCTTCTATCATAGGTGATACCAACATGCTAACCTTTAAGACATACAAGGGTGCTGATGATACTTTTGACAGGCTGCAATGCAGTCGTTTATTTTTAGCCAGTGTAGTAGGCTAATTTCTTAGTCAAAATGAGTATGATATACACAGTAAAACACAATAGTTTATTTTGATTGACATTTTGAAAAGAGATCTTTGATCTTCTGGGAATGAAGCACACATTTCCCAGTATACTTCTGCTTTTAAAGAAGACACATTTTATATTTTCTGTGAATTTCTTTTTTTTAATTTTTTTTAAACTATTGACAGATTCATATATTTACAGGTGGTTTTATGTATTTATGTTTAATGTATATTTTCTAGGGCTGTGTATTGGCAAGAATCTGGCGATATAATACGTATACGTAATATATTGCGATATATTGTGATACTGTAAGCAATGAGATATATTGCGATTTCTAATTTGTAGAAAAACATAGCAATGTCACTGCAATGTGTGGCACTGCTGCAAAAAATAAATAGGTTCTCTAAACACTACTGAACTTGCTCAGACTGCAGATGGAAATAAGCTTTAAGCAAAATCATGTGTTTTGCACATTGTCCATTTTACAAATAAATAGAGTAAATATAAAAAAATGTTTTAATCGATACTATTTTAGAGAATAGATACAGTATCGTGCAATGTAATATGGTGATACTCAGGTGTATCAATATTTTCTTACACACCTAATATATTCAGACATTTACATGGAGAACCCCCTGCAATACCTCTGAGGACCCCCTAGGTGTCCGGACTCCCTTTTGAAGACTTGGTGTAGATGCTGATAAGTAGACATTGTTGCTTCTTTATCTAGAAAGTGACTAGAATGCATTTAATTTATTAAAATAAAAATACATTTGGATAATTTAAGTGGGTGGAATATTTGGGTTGGAGTCCTGGTGGGTTAGAATCCCACCAAACGCCTGGGTTGGAGTCCCGGTGGGTTAGAGTTCCACCAAACGCCTGGGTTGGAGTCCCGGTGAGTGGGTAATATACAATAATGGTTTTTATTATTTTCATGGCTTTTACCTAGTTTTCCGTTGTTTCTTATTTCTTTTTGTTTAATTTCATTTGTTCCCTTCATCCTTTGTTCAAATGTTTTTAACTGTAAAGCACGTTGAGTTGCACTTTGTGTATGAAAGGTGCTATACAAATAAAGTTTATTATTATTATTATTATACCTACTTGGGCCCAAGCTGCAACATTAAAACACATTCAGTCTGTCTACAAACAGCCTCTTGGAAGCCCAATAGCCATTATCATTGTAACATCCTTAGAAAACATGAGCTCCTGAGTTGGAAAGGTATTGTGCAATTCACTGACCTCTGGCTTTTCCGTCATTTTCAACTTCGTCAAACAGAAAACACAAATCCATGGCAGCAGATCGACAATGCCTGTCATAAGAGGTGACTGTATAATTCCCTGAACCTGCTCCTAATTAGTGGTGGGAAGTCCGAATCATCTGCATGACCCAGATCTCTTATTCTCGTTCAGTGTAAACAGAGTGTGAACCAAGTCTATAAATTTGTCTTTCGATTCTTAGTCTCTGTTGCTCAAGCTGGTGCCATGTGAGCAAAGAACCGAAGATCCAGATCACTTGATTCATCTGAATCAGTGTCGTTGTCACGTGTACGACAACAAAAGGTGTCACACACATTTTTATCGCACCTGGTTAGCTCGCCAGAATAAGCATTGCGCTTGTGACGCTTATAACACAAAGATTGCCAGTTTGAAATCAGAGCTTTACAATAGCTCACATTTTATAAATGTTTTTGGCTCAGTGGATTGATTTATGTCGATTAATATAATAGGCTAGGCTAATAGGATACGATACATGCAGGTTGCCATTTAGTAACAAATTAAGGATAAACTTTACAAAGTCTGAGAATGATATGGTAGGCTACACTTGAGCCTCTTGCTCAAGCTGGTGCTAAGACCCACACCAAAGACTTGTGATTGTGATTCTTTTGAGTCCATAGAACTAAAGTCTACTACACTTTAGTTCTATGGACTCAAAAGAAGTGTAGTAGGCTAGTAGTCACGACTCACGTGAGAAACGAACAAAAGACTCATAGATCCGGGTCTTTTGTAAAAATTGGGTTAGTGTGTCTGTTATCACGTTAACAACTAATGAGTAGCCTATTGGAAGCACATTTACTGTGCAGCTGTGTTAGTAACAATATTGTTTGTCGTGCTTCTTTGGCGAGCCATGCTGCAGTGGTGCTCTAAGAATGAAAGACCCACAGACCCGAAGACTCATATCATTTGATTCTTTTGAGTCCTCCTGACTCCTGTCCCTAGCATAGTATCCTAGTAGTCACGTGAGCAATGAACAAAAAACTCAGACTCTGGAAACCATGCTTGCATTGTGTTAAACTAAGATCATGTCAAAAACTGAAACCTTCCTAAAAGCTGTTGTGACAGGATGTACTACCCACAAGGTAAAGAACCCAGATCTGTTTTCGACCGACTCATACTCCTATTCTGTTTGGGTCAATTCTGACCTATTTTCATGTTTAAATGTGTGAAATCACACATTATTTTCTGATCATAACAATGCTTCATTACATCTTTAACAATGTCCTAGTGAATGTGAATAAATCACACTTATATAAATATCTGTGGTGTTACGGGTCAAATTTGACCCGGTAGTAATATCTTATATATGACCTTTAATTAGGTTGCTTCACTCTTTCTGCCAGAGAAGAGAAGTGAGAAGTGAGAAGAGGAAATTGTGTATAATCCTTTAATAACAGCAGCGTTACTGGAAGTAGGCCATTGGGTGTTTGTGTACAAGAGTCAGCCTATTTTTTTAATACATTAAATGATCTCTAAAAATCCACCAAATAATCCAATATAAAGTATAACTATAATTCTTATTATCTATTCTTTTAAATGAGAATTCATAGCATTTCGGGGCAGGATTATTGCCTGTGTGCAACATAAGGGAATGCTCTGTCTAATATGGGAGCTTTGTAAATACATATGAAATATCTTACTCTATACTATTATAGATATTAACCAATGACACACAGACACCTGGCATACCTAGCATATTAATTATTGACATAATATTTTAATATTTACTTCTGTTTTTTCCCACCTATTTTAATGCTTTTATTTTAAGTACTTTTTAATCTTTGTTTAACGGTTCAATCTAAATAAAGGTTATTTGATTCTGCAAACATTAGCCCAGTGTGGCCAAAGAGAGGACAATGTTACAGTAGAAATGTCAATAATGTTAATATCAGCCAACATTCAGATGTGGACTGACCTATGGCAGTTAGGCGTGTATTACAGATGGACGATGACCTTTGTCACAAAGGTCAAGGGTTGCGCACTGTTGAGGATAGGATTTCTAAGGGCAGGTTAGCAATGTGGTTGCATGCATTCGCCAGGCTTGCGTATTCAAGAGCGTTTGTATGCGTGCTTTCTGTGTTTGTGTCTTGAGATATTTCCTCCACACTTTCAACACATTCCTTCCTGTTCTCTAGGTGAAAACTCACATAAAACATACTGGCATGGACTGCACAACTACACAAGGGTTGCCAACTCATTCGTCAATGTGCCACCCCATTATAAATCCTGTCGTGCTAGAGGAGTGTCCTCTAGCACGACAGGAATAATATTACTTTTTTCAGCAACTAGTAGTGTAACTAATTACTATTTCCAAATGGTAATAAAATTACAATTACTAATCCAAGTAATGCTGCATTACTGCGTTAAAGAACGGAATTTCTGCTCCTAGCAAACTTAGGGTAGGCTAATTAAACCAACCTGTCCGATCATCTGGTTTGAGAGGCTGCAATGTTTTCACTTTGGCTGATTGTTGTCTCATAAGGTTCATTATTGTTCCAATGAAGACGATTTAATTCTACATTGAGCTGGCTACACAGGTTGTCATTTTTCGGAAGGGGGGGATCAGGGTAGTGATTGTGAAAGTAATATAGCAATGTAACCAGTAATGTAACTAATTAATTTGAATACCAAGGTATAAGTAAAGTAATGTTATTACTTTTTGAAGGAGTAATAAGTAACTAGTAACTTATTACAATTCCTGAGTAGCTTGCCCAACACTGCTAGAGTGGAAAAAAGAATAAGATTCCATTGGCTTCATGGAATATTACAACAAAAAATGTTCTCAACCTCAGTTTTTCATGCCTTGCTCGGTCCAAGTCAGCCTTGAAAGTTGTATTTTAACTCACAACCCACAAGCCCTAGTATACTAGTAAACAAAATCTCCATTCTCTCTCTTTGTCTTTTGGACATGCATTCAGCCACACACTTTGCCCTTTTCACAGCAACCTTCCGCCATCTTCCCCCAGACGCTGAATGAATGTCACAGCCATCTCTGGTTGCCTGTTGAGCTTTTTATAGCCACCCAGCTGAAATGTGAAGGGTCACAATGCCCTAATAAATACAGGAGTCGACAGAAGGTTGTCACGGACTAAAGCCTCCCTCTCTATCTCTCTCCGCAGTCCTCCACCAACTCAAAGGTAAACTGGAAATGATGGCAATTACCGTTTTTATTGCAGTGTGGAAAAGTGTGGAATGTGTTTATATGGGATGGTTTTGCTGCTTGGGTTTCATATGGAAGCTGGACCTAAAACACAATTGTGATTCATCTCTTGTCTTGAGCCACAAATGCATCCATAGGACTATCGTACCCTATGCAGCCTGATGGGACTCATCTATTGAGGCCATGTCTGGCCTGAGTCCATTTAATGCCGAGACATAGTTGCTTTATTCACTCTGTTCCTTAACTCTCACATTTAAATGAGGGGTTCATATTCTGTTTAATGTTGCAGCTGATTTAAGGGGCAAAGCAAAGTAATATATATAGCTGCTATTATGCATTTACATTGGCTTTATCCCTTACACTGTATGTCCAATGAGTGTACATTGCCAGCTCCATATCTGAACAACCTATTGATGTGCTAACTACTGTATGAAGCCAAAATTTATAATTTGACAGCATGATTAATCTGCAATGTCTTCATAATGTCGATTGGGTTCAGGCTATGATGAAATTCTTTACACCTTTGACTGAGTCATGTAAGCAGTGGCGACAGCTGTTACAAAACCTGTCAGTTTGAGTTGTGTGATTTCCTAATTTAAAAGTACATTCAAAAACATTTTACAATCAAATCAAATGCATTCAAAAACAGTTTTGCTATAGCATTTACGTGCGGGAGGCGTTGAACTATGCAAGCCCTCAAGCTGTGGTGCCTTGCATAACTCTACACAGTGGAGATAAAACTTTTAACACCATCAGGCAGCTGCACTGGGCTCTATATTTAGCATGGCCTATTGATAGTGGCCACATGCTGTATGCAAGTGCAAAAGGGTGGGGGAGAATAAAGGTCACGGATAAGAAGTGGAAAAAGTTAGACACAGCTGCCTAGTATAGTCACTGTCTTCTACTGGTGGACACTAGGTGACCAGTAAAACCATAATCTGCTACTGGTGGACACTAGATGACCAGTAAAACCATAATCTTCTACTGGTGGACACTAGATGCCCGGTAAAACCATAATCTTCTACTGGTGGACACTAGATGCCCAAACCTAGGGCTGTGCATTGTCAAGAATCTGGCAATACGTAACATGATCCAAGGGCCACAATTCGACATATTGCAATATATTGCGATACTGTACACATGGCGATATATTGCGATTTCTAAGTTGTGAAAAACTGTCATAGCAATGTTAATGTGCGGCCGCTGCAACACATAACAGAAACACTTCTCAGTTCTCAGGGACTGCAGATGAAAATTAGCTTCAAGCTAAATCTTGTAACAAGCATCTTTGCTCTCTTTTGAGGTTAATGTATTTTGTACATGGTCCATACCATTTTTTTTACAAATACATTTAGTCAAAAAGATATCGATGGTGTTTTAGAGAATCGATACAGGTCTGATAATAGGAGGGGACTTCAACCAAGTATGTAACCCAGTAGTTGACAGGCTCAGTACAGCAGGCGGTCACCGT
>JAODUE010003747.1:0-10993 GCA_027564755.1 Amblyopsis hoosieri
ATTTTTGGTATGGTGTTTACAACCCCCCCCCCCCCCCGCCCCCCCCCAACCCCCCCCCCCCCCCCCCCCCGCTGCTGCAGCACTCCGCTTTAATTTCCCGACACTTTGAAAGCTTTTCTCGCTGTATATTTTATCACTTTTTCTTAAGACTTGTGCTCAGCTACGCCTCAGCTGCTTTTAACACGCGCAGCCAAAAAATCAAGACGACGCTCTCTCTCTCTCTCTCCCCCTCTCTCTCTCTCTCTCTCTCACTCACTTTCCCTCTCTCTCTCTCTCTCTCTCTCTCTCTCTCTCTCTCTCTCTCCCTCTCTCTCTCTCTCTGTCACCCCTTTCCATTTGAACGGAATTATTGGACGGAGCACGCTCAACGGAAGAATTTCGCACCGTGTTAGTAAAATGTATCTTTTCACACCTGTAAATATCGTGCTTGATCTGCCTTGTAACTCTCTCTACTGAGGAAGGCCCGCATGCTGTCGAGCTGGGGGACCACAAAATGGTCGAACTTTGCTTATACCGTATATACCGAGATTATAAATAGGTGCTCATATAAGTTTTTTGTTTTTTTTTGCTGTATACGTGTGTATATATACTGTATATGAATAGTGACCCATAGATAGACAGATTTAAATAAATCATCTGTACAGTATGATACATTGATACAGGCTTGTGTCAGCATGAAGAGGTTCAAGAAAACTGTCCGAAGGTTGATATTTCTTGATGTCTCTAAATTTAATTAAAAGTACTTTGTGAAGATTATATTACTGCAGAAAATTAGGAAGAAAACAGAAAAGGCCAGTAGGAAAATTAGATTTGCTATGAATTAATAAAAGAAAACTGAAGTAAGGCAGTGTGGTTGGTAAATATTAAAATTACACAACCTTGGATTTCATTTGGAGGTATTTCTATTTAATTCCACATTAACCTTATAAGATAATGGGGGTGGGGTTATAACACGTTCACCAAACTGTATCATGCTTGTGTATGTTCAATGTTGATAACAGATAGAGACAAAAATAATAGAGCTATACACCAAATGTAATAATCAGTGGTCTGCAGATATTGTAAAACAAAACTCCACTGTTACTGTCCTACCGTACAGTATATTCTATACATGTGAGTGTGTGTTTCGGGTGTGTGAAAGATGGCTGATAAAATGAATACACGTCAAATATCATTTAATTTGTAACGACCACGTGTATAAATATTCACCATGTTCGTTGCAGGGAAGGATAATAAACAGCAACGGATGCCGGCCCCTTAATTTGTCATCACATTACCATGCGGTTGGTTAACGTTATGTGATTGAAGTGTGACACAAAGTCGCTATGTTCTTTTTTTTTTTTTTTTTTTTTATTTAGTGTTGTATTGGGGGGAAGATCTGTGGGCGTGTAATCACACCAAGGTACAGACACTCCGAGACAGACACAAAATACATCTCTACGTGCCAACAAGTTCAGCAGTGGAATCCCGCGGATGCGAGCACATGTAATGTCATCATAACATTGGAACAAGGTTATCCGAGAAATGGCAGTTTTCGTGTCAGTTTATATCTTACCTTGGTGAATAGAAAATATGTCGGGTGACGTAAATTGTTTATCCCGCGCCGCGTCAGGCAAGTTGGCAAGTAGACGTTTACAAGTACACTCAGAAGAGCAGCGCACTTGAAAATAACACACAGACAGTGTGACGCTTTCTCGTTTTCCCTGCAGGAATACGGTCACGGATTGCAACACCAGAGCCGACTCGCCACTCAGATGATCGATAAGGCCGGCCGGGGTCCATAGCGAGAAACACACAGGCCTTGACAGGTAAAGCTATTGATCACTCCTATGACTAATCAATCCATGTATGTGTGTGTGGGGAGGGGAGGGGGAGGGGTAGGGGGGCATGCTTCAACATGCACTGCAGCTGCACTAACGTCTCCCACCTCAATCAAACACACACACACGCACACACACCTCTTGTAACACTGCTGCCCGTCCACCTCCAATGGTTCTAGGTTTTTTCTAATTGTCCCCCTTCCCCCACCCCTCCACACACACACACACACACGCACACACACACACACACACACACACACACACACACACACACAGTGCTTTATCGCGCTGCCTGGCCAGAGCTGATGTGGGGTTGGAGGGACTCGGCAGAGAGGTTTGAGGGTGGGGGGGTTTGGGTTCACTGGCACTCTGGCCGATGTGCTAATAGATCCTACGCCATTTTATTTTCACACTTGTCTGAGACGGTGAGCACGGGATCATAGGGTTGCTATGGCAGCGGGAGGGCACAGACCCACTCCACAGAGGAGGTCACCTAAGAGGCAGAGGCCACAAGTTTATGACTGACAGACTCAGTTAGATGGGTGGATTTTGGATGGCTGTATTGTGGATTATGGGTTATGGATGGGTGATGGGTGGATTTTGGATGGATGTATTGTGGATTATGGGTTATGTATGGGTGATAGTGGGTGGATGGATATATGGGTGGGTGGATGTGTGGGTGGATGGATGGATGGGTGGATGGGTGGGTGAATGGATGGATGGGTGGGTGGATGTGTGGGTGGATGGATGGGTGGATGGATAGATGGGTGGATGGATAGGTAAATGGATGGATGGCTGGATGGATGGATGTGTGTGTGTGGATGGATAGATAGATGGGTGGATGGATGTGTGGGTGGATAGATGGGTGGATGGATGGATGGATGGATGGATGGATGGATGGATGTGAGGGTGGATGGGTGGATGGATGGATGGATGGATGGATGGATGGGAGGGTGGATAGATGGGTGGATGGATGGGTGGATGGATGAAGCATGTATAGTGGCTTGATGGATAGTGAATGGAATAGATGCTGGGAAGTAAATCTGGTATAATGTCTAAACTACAGTAAAATGTGCTCACTTGTTCAATGGTTTAAATGTTTAATTATAAAAGGATTCATTAACATGACAACATGAATGGTATTTGGATTATTTCATCTTGCCATTTGGCCAAATGTGTCACAGTGTTAGAATGTCTTAACATGGCACTGGAGGAGTCAGTAAAAAAGGCCTTATTGAGGCCTTAAATGTATATATAGGTCACATGATATACCCTCTCCTCTGGAGGTAACGGGTAGAAGGATCAGAAGGTAGTCCACATAGACGCACCAACGTGTCAGTGGGGGACGGGACAAGGGGGTTCCAAAGGACAGGGAGCGACAGAGGTTAGCTCTGAGCCAAGTGTGTGTCTCAAGCATTTTGGGTCCTCACCTCTCCAGCTCCCTCCACCCCCATCCCCCGAATGGTGTCCCCCCTCCGGGGCGCCGGGTAGGGGAGATTCGAGGTGACAGCCTTGGTGGCTTCCATGTCACTGAGGTGAGACCAGGCTGCCCTCCGGAAGTTTGGACATCAACCCCCCCCCTCCCCCCTCCATTCCGCCTCAATGGGGACCACCCCTTTGGGTACGTTGTGTGCGAAGTGGCAAAAAAAAAAAAAAAAAAAAAAAAAAATCATTTAATTTAATTTAATAAAAAAGAACGGGAAAAAAACCCTGTTCTCACGTGACAGATTACATAGTCAGTGGCCCCCTCGTAACCTGTAAGCCTATCCGGCCCATTAGGACGCTGTCATCATTGTGGCAGCGTGCTATAACGTCCATTAAGGTTTACATTTAAGTGACGGTTGGATGGAGGGAGTGGCGGTGGGAAGAGGTGAGAAGTGACAGAGACTTGAAGAAAAGGGCATCGTGGTCCAGAGGCAGAGCCAGTGTGCACTGTGGATCCACACCGTGACAGAGCTGATGGGAACATGCAAGCACACGCATTACCACACACACACACACACACACACACACACACACACATCTGAACGCACCGGACTTCTGATTGCAGAAAGAGGATGCACAGTATTGCCTTCCTGCCATAGCCATCTGCCATGGTTTACAAAGCCATGGCGCCATGTCTTGAAATAACCATAGCTTGTTAAATGCACAGGAACCAATCCAGTATCTTAGCTGAAAACCCGAAAATGCATTTAATTGAAAATGAAAATACAATCACCATTCTTGTTAAATCTTTATTTTCACAAATTTGAGCACACTTTGGTTGGAATCGTGTTTCCAGGCTGCCCAGATCCTGATAGTTCTGTTGTGGAGATTCATGCATGTTTCCCTTCTTGAGTCTGTTAGGATACTGTAGGACGCTAGGATGCTGTAATAGCTTGCTGGTGCTTGGTGCAAGGTCAAAGCAAGAACTACGTCGCACTTATGCAGCAATACACATTGAACGGGATTTGCCCATTTTGTTCTAGCAGTACATTGTGTTCAGTAGGTCTCAAAGTGCTTGTAGGCCAAATGCAAGACTGCTATGGAATTAGTGGTCTTCTATGTGCACAAACCGTTTCACAAGCACACTATTGGTGTAAGGAAGAGATTCACTGAACCAACATACCTAGAATATGAACTTATATATTAATATAAACAAATACTGACACTGGTCCATGTTTCGTCAAACACAATGAAAGTATAACTAGACACTTTTCATGAATCTGTCTGTACTGTCAATATGTTTAATTTTGCGGTAAGTATGAAAGAATAATATTTGTATGGCCTGTTTTGCTAAGTAACACTAAGAACTATTCAGGAGCTGGCACTGCTTGATTTACTGCTCTGCTGTTTGGAAAGACGTGGTCGGCTATTTAGTAGATCCGGGCATTTTTTTGCCTTGGCTCGCAATGCAAGGTGTACTGCTTTGCGATTTGGAATGCACACATACGTGGAAAATGAATGATGTGCAGATGTACTGTAGCAGGGCTCTTAAGGTGTGCACACACGCACGCACGCATACACACACACATGCACACACACACACACGCACCATCCTTCATTGCTTCTTCTCTTGCAGGTCACACCCCTGTTGGGCCCCGTCCTGGCCCAGACACACACACTGTCGCTCAGCTGTTTACAAAACAGATGTACAGTATGTGTGTGAATGTTAAGTGTGTGTGTGTGTACGTGTGTGTGTGTAGAGAGGAAGGTGTTCTCTCTTATTTTGTAAGTGCCAAAGTCGTCCTGAAGACAAAAAGATAATAATAATAATTATTATTATTATTATTATTATTAATAAATAACTGAAGAAGACAAAGAAGAAGAAATAAGAATAATACTGTAAATAAAAATACAATATTGAAATGTCGATGTCAGACTATTCAACACAGTAAGTTTGTTCGTGACAGACAGATAGGTTGCCCTTGCCCTTGCCCTTGTCGTGTGGTCCCATGCCTGCGGTCCGAGCCGCCTCCAACGCCAACCTGCCCAATGGTCCAGCTAATCATATGCAGCGCCATATGACGAGGCCCGCGCTTCCTCGTGCCAGTTTACAGTATGTGTTCCTCACCACGGTGGGTGGGGGGGCAAGGCCATAGCCGTGGAGAGGGCAGAGCGTCTGATGGGCGAGCTTGGCATCAGATGGCCTTGGCATCGGGTGTAGAGATGAGCGCTACACCCTGCAGCCATGACTGCCACTGGGTGGGTGGCTTGTGAGGACCCCCGTTTCCCCCCTGGACATCCCTGGTGTGGGGCCCCTGACCCTTCTGACTGTGCGGACAGAGACCCTGCTGACCAACACAAACAGCCACATTACCGTCTCTCTGTGTAAACTCACAAGGCCAGCGCTGTGTGTGTGCGTGTGTGTGTGTGTGTGTGTGTGTGTGTGTCAGTATGTACAGTACATACGTATACATGAAAATTCACATCTATAGAGTCATAGGTTCTAGTCTCTGCGATTGTCTGTACATTAAATGTATGTGTAAATACAAGTTAGTCGTGTGTAATAGAGTGATAAGACCTATCAACCTTATGTTGGAATAAAGCAGCATGCATTGTGCAGGGATGGGCAAAAATACATCAAATGTATTTTTTAATAAAATCTCAAATATCCTAATTCTAAGTGTATCACAATAAACTACAAAATACAGCAGCCACACAATGTATCAAAATAAACTACTGTATTTTTGTATTTTAAAAATACTCAAATTACTTTTCCAATAGACCATGAAATCACTGCGCAAACCTATCAATCGAATTGATTCTAGCCTAATCCGTCACCTGTAAACGACTCAGTAAATGTATAGTCAGTCATAGTCAGGTATAGTCAGTCCATCTGGAGAAAGCTTGTTGATATTTGAGCTTTATCAAAACAGCTCTCCCTTCAATGCCTTCAATGCTTCCTCAACGCATTGTGAAGGCTAGGATTTTGTTGTGTGCAGTCTGCATCAATTTGTGTTACTATTTAAAGAGCAGGGCTGTAGCAACACTGGATTATTTTATCAGCACACACATAGGAATAGGCAGATAGCAAACCATGAGTAAATATTATCTGAATTTGACAAAAGTGTATTATTATCTTAATAAAAAAAAAAAGTAACTTTATTAGAGAGCTCAGCAAATCATCCATGCAAACAAAAATGAAGTGGGGAGGGGCTTCCAAAACCACAATCAGATCATTTTTTTGTTCTGTTGTTCGTTATGTACCGCTGACTATACCTTTAATTGGACAACATCTGAGGGCACACAACAGATTTTCTTTGATTAACAACTCTGACAAACAGAATGGAACCAGTGAGGTAAACCATTGGAAACTAATACAAATTTAATCAAATTCAGTATTTATCTCCTCACAGTCTGTCAATTGTCCGTTCTGTGTGTGCGTTGAATACAAACCCTGTGTTTCCACATCCACCTGACTATTGCTCTAATATTTTTGCTGAGATTATAGTCTGATTCAGCGTTCACCAATCAGTAACCAGTGGGGGTGGCTAAATGCAATGATGTTGATGCTATGCACTGAAGTTGTGTTCAACATGGTGGTAGAGCTAGACGAAGTGATACAAGCAGTTGTAGCAATGCTGATTGGTTAAAGGCTGTCCAATAGTTTCAAAATTACCCAGAGGTCTAGGCCCAGTAGGATGCAGAAACTGTAAACATTCCCAGACCCTGGACACAAAGTGAATTTTGGGTCTGGTTACACCAGGTAACCAATCAGAAGCTGCACCAAGAAAAACGTCTCACAGAAAGTATTTAATCATATTTTTAAACTTCAAAATACAAAACACTAAAGTATTTTTATAAAGCCATTTTCAACAATGCTATCAAATACAAATTACAAAATACAATTTAGTGGTTCAAATACGTATTTCAAATACATGTATTATAAATATCCATCCCATGCCCATACATGGAGTTGTGCATAATATGGGTCTTATCAGGAGACAATTGAATTGATTCATGTTAAATATTACATCCTCACACTCGTTAATCATGCTGTATACATTATGCTGTATATGTTATAGGCTCTAAGCATATACAATGTATGCTTTAATTTTGCATTTTGGAAAGTACAATTATCAATTGCTTAAAGAGTGTCATGTTACAGTAAGTGTGTGTTTTTGCCGGTAATGGTGTTGATTGTACAAATTGTTTTTGAGAAATGCACTTACTGTTTTTTTAAATGTCCAGGACGATTCAACAAATGAAACAAAGCGACTGAGAAAAATGTAAATGACAAAACCAAGGCACTAACACATCTCCATAAAATCTTATGGACTCTGTTCGCGCCGCAGCCTGCCAGTTTGATACCAGAACGTCAGATTGCATCGCAGAAGGGAAAGAGTTAAGCAGCGTCCTCATGGGCTTTTAAAACAGCAGTCCAAAAATCTGCCTTTAGCATGATCAAGTGTTTTTCCTTCACACCTCCAACTTCACAAGTGCGACTTCCGTCTGTTGCCACTCTCTCTATCCATCTCTCCCCCCCTCCCCCCACACCCCCTGTCTCTCATCTCATCCTCGCCATCGCTCGTCTTTTTATTTTACATTTCTTTCGCACTCGCAAATCCGGGCCTTCGCGCAGCTCGCTTGGCGGAGCGGAGGCTGAGCGATGCCTTGTCAGACACTCGCTTACCATTCGGCCCTTCACGAAACAAACGTCCCGGGATGCCAAGGTTGTACGTACAGTACCGTATCCCCCTACCCAGGGCATTTCCCTCAGGACGGTCCCAGACATGCTTTGCCCAGGCAGGGAGAAGGTGGGGAGGAAAGTGGGGTCAATTATGGCAGAAAGGAACCAGGGTTCACCAGTGGGTCAGTGTACGTTGCCGAGGCAATTAATGTGAGCCCAAGCATATTCCAACTGTATAGCAACACTGTATCATTCACTTCAAATTTGGTATTAGTGTAAGAGTATTTATAGAATAAAAAGCACTGCCAGCATTTTTAGTCTTACCATAAAAGCCTGCTGAAGTCCAACAAGTTATTTTGTGTCAAATATCAAAAACAAACCACCTTGGCACATGATGTCAAGTAGGCCACAGTTTCTCCTGACATGGCTAAATGTGAGAGTATATGAAGGTTATATCTGGAGAGAAGTGGGTACTTTTAATCCATCTCAGTAGCCGTAGCTTGTTTGGACTAGTGAGTGTGTAATTAATGTGTTGTGACGAGGGGCTTCTGCCTGATGACAGTGAAGGACCACCTACAGGCTTTTAATACGGCCTGTCAATGTGACCACAGGGCACTCAATATAGGGTTGTCTCTGCATGGGGTTGGAGTGGAAGAGATACACATTATGACAATTCACAATGTCAGCCAAATAGGCTATTTAAAGGGGAACAGTGTTGTCGTGTTGAGGAAGAATTACGCTCCTGAACAGAAAAGACGCAAACTAACTAACGAATATGATATTGTTCTAAAGGGAGGGATTATGTGGGAAATGAAACTCCTGTCGAAAACGGTCAGAGATAAAAAGGGATTGACACAAGAAAATGTTTGGAATTATCCTTCATATATACGTCAATTATAAAGTGACACAAACAATGACATTTGTTTCTGACGATTGCTAGCGAGTTATCATAGAACCCAGAGGTTACTTTAAGATGTGTGCGCACACACGCACGCACACGCACACAGACTGGCGCGCACATAGACACACCTATTTACACACCACAGACGCTAACACACAGACGCACATTCACTCCTCAAGACATACACAGAATGACATGTCATTCACGGCTACAGTATCTCACACAGGGTATTTGCTTGATATGTAGTCTTTTTAATAGCCTTTTGACCTCATTTATGTGGTCTAGGGGTAACGGTGCTGGTCTTGTTATACTCATGTACTGTAGAAAGCATATACACATAGCACATATCACAAAATACTTTTTTCCATATTTATATTGACAATTATGACATAATATTATATATTATAACTATGACATAATATATTTAAAGCTTTAGAACTAAATTGGGTTACAATGGTTTATGATATGATCTTATAATTCAATGTAGCCCTATTATGAGAATATTACAATACTCTTCACCGCTGTATGCTCTGTTGACCTATTTTTCTAATAATGATATATAGTAGTCAACATGATCTATGATTTAACTTTCAATAAACAAAATTGTATTTTTATCAGATTTTGTTCTTCAATAGTAAAACTATGTTTTAACATAAACATTACAGTAATAACGGACAGCATTGATTTTCTTTCATTCTTGATAACATTTTAGCATCAATCCTATTCAATACTTTATATCTTATTCCCCTGCAGAATATCACTGTTAATTTTAATCAGTGTCAATCACCGACGGCCTTTCTTTCACTTTGTGAAACAGGAAATGCACTTGCAGCAGAGGTGCACTTCAAAGAGTTTTGTACAAAAGAACACGTGGGGCCGCGGTTCATTTCTTATGTCAACATCATTCTATTTCAGCCTGAGGAAACAGCAAAACATACACACACACACGCGCGCGGTGCACGCCCGCGGACGCATACAGAGCAATGGGGTTGCTGTAGGTACTATACCGCACCTGCTCTGTAAAATACCCAGAGTGTTGTATCAAAACACAAAGTACAGTACAGTTGTTTGTAATGTTGTCCCCGGCACACACACACACACACACACACACACACACACACACACACACACACACACAAACACGCTCATGCTCACACTCATGCACACTCACACACACACGCACGCACGCACACACACACACACACACGCGCGCGCGCGCGCTCGCTGTATACTGTATATGGCCTCTGTTCAGGGAGCGAGTGCATGTGAGCCATGGCAGAGCTCTGCAGATCAATCGAGCTGCTTGCAATCACAACTCACTATTCTGCTCACTGTCTGTCTGTCTGTCTGTCTGTCTCTTTAACCGTCTGCCCTGTACATTATGTGTTTCTGTCCTGTTTTCCTATGGACGTCTGCATTTGTCAGGTTCTGTATCACCCCTCTCTCTCTCTCTCTCTCACACATCACAATCCCCCCCCCCTCCCTCCCATCTCCATCCAGCACTCTCTCTGCTCTCCCTCTCTGCAGCTCGCTTTCTCTTTCCCATCCATCCGTCTGCGGCCTCCCCTCCCCTCCCCTCCCCCTCCCCCCCCCCCCCCTCCCCCAACCCCCCAACGCCACCCCCGGGGCTCGGCAAGCTGGCCCGGGCCCCTCCACATCTGCCAGCACATCTTTAGCGGCTTGGCAGCGGAGGAAACGTCCGTCACAGGTCGGAACCAAACCTGCCTGGAACACACGCCAGCGTTGTGTGTGTGTGTGCGCGTGCGCGTGCATGTGTGTGCGTGCGTGCGTGTGTGTGTGTGGAGGGGCAATCAGGGGAATAGGGAGGGGGGCGGGGTAGAGGGCAAGGAAGGACCCCTCCTTCTGCCTGATTAATCATAATGTAGTTTTAATTAAAAAGCACAGTGTCAAAGGGTTTAGCTGCTTGAGAAGCGAGCGCAGATTGCGGCGCAGAGGGCAGCCACCACCGGGAAACGCGTCCTGACAAATCCACGATGCCGGCCGTCAGGACACACAGAGGGTCCGCCGATGCTGTTACCGGGGGGGGGGGGGGGGGGCCGGGGGCCACGGGACGGGTGCGGTGGGGGGGGGGCGTCCTTGTGTATACAGGCAGACAGAGTTATCAGCGAGAGGCAGCGGCATTGGCGCTCCGGAAGATTC
>JAODUE010003748.1:0-10993 GCA_027564755.1 Amblyopsis hoosieri
GTTGTCACATGAAAAGATATGCTGACATATTTGCAAATATGTGAGGGGTGTACTCACTTTTGTGAGATACTGTATATAACTTCATTTTTTGCTAATTAGTAGTCAATAAATGCACTGATTTACATTTAAAATCTAATGTATAGGGTACTTTTAGGATTTGCCTACTTCCGGGAACTATTTTGAGGCTCCACGATTCACCATTGCTATGAAAAAATGCTTCATTGGAGTGAATGGAGATGGCTTAACTCTGTTCTTTCCATGGCTCTGGGTGTGACCAACAGGTTACCTGTGTGACCAGAGCATGCAGAAGAGAGTAGCGTCAACTATGTTTACTCCAATGGAATGTTTTTTTCACAGCGGTGGCGGATTGTGGAACCTCAAAATAGTTCCTGGAAGTTAGCCGCAGATGCTAAAAGTATCTTACCTTATAAATGATATTTACAATGTAAATCGATGCGTTTATTGTCTACTAATTGCCACAAATTGCAGTTATGCATCTGTATTTATCGGTTCAAATCCACCAAGCACTTCTTGGAACTGTTTTGCGTCTAAGTGAACCTCGTGACCGTAGAAAATGTCTAGCTTCCAATGGGTTGGCGCCCTCTAGTGATGAGATGTGTGAGGTGTCTGTTCTATTCTGTTGTAACCTCTTGTGGGTGAAGAGGCAGGAGATGGGAATGGCGCCCTCTCGTGGAGGCTTTTTATGGGTGTGCAGGATCAACCTTGCTGCTCTTGCTGTGCTGACCCCTTGGCTCCGCCCCCTTTCTGCCCAGGCACAATGGTAACATCCTATTGGACGCTGAGGGCCACATCATCCACATAGACTTTGGCTTCATCCTGTCCAGCTCCCCGCGGAACCTGGGCTTTGAGACGTCCGCCTTCAAGCTCACCGCCGAGTTCGTCGACGTGAGTTTGTGAGCCCTTGAGCAAGGCATATGATGATGATGATGAACTACTAATACTGTACACCTGGTTGGCACTCTATTATGGGATGTTTATGATGTTTACCCTATGTGTGTTTAGGGCGTGTGTTCCGTTGTAGTAGTATGTGTTTAAGGTGCGGTGCAGTGATTACTCTGTGTGTGTGTGTGTGTGTTATGGTGTGTTTCAGTGATAAATGTGTGTTATGGTGTGTTTCAATGATAACTGTGTGTGTGTGTGTTTCAATGATGTGTGTGTGTGTGTGTTATGGTGTGTTTCAATGATAAGTGTGTGTGTGTTATGGTGTGTTTCAATGATAAGTGTGTGTGTGTGCGTGTGTGTGTGTGTGTTATGGTGTGTTTCAATGATAAGTGTGTGTGTGTGTTATGGTGTGTTTCAATGATAACTGTGTGTGTGTGTTATGGTGTGTTTCAATGATGTGTGTGTGTGTGTGTGTGTGTGTGTGTGTGTGTGTTATGGTGTGTTTCAATGATAACTGTGTGTGTGTGTGTGTTTCAATTATAACTGTGTGTGTGTGTTATGGTGTGTTTCAATGATGTGTGTGTGTGTGTGTGTGTGTGTGTGTGTGTGTGTGTGTGTGTGTTATGGTGTGTTTCAATGATAACTGTGTGTGTGTGTGTGTGTTTCAATTATAACTGTGTGTGTGTGTGTTATGGTGTGTTTCAATGAAAAATGTGTGTGTGCAGGTCATGGGGGGTCAGGATGGAGACATGTTCCTCTACTACAAGATGCTGATGCTGCAGGGGATGATAGCAGCCAGGAAGCACATGGAGAAGGTCCTGCAGATAGTGGAGATCATGCAGCAAGGTGACTGGCCTCCTCTCTCCTCTCCTCTCCTCTTTGTATTTCTCTTCTGGACGGTGTTTCCTCAAATAAACGTTATTTATTAACTACAGAACCTGGCAGGCTTGTAACAGAGGCAGGTCTTTGTGTCAAATGTAATTATTATAAACGAATTAAAGGACGACACAGCAAAGTGGATCATTAATCAAATGGCACCAAGATGTCATATATATAAACATTACAGTTTACCTTGATAAATGAATCTTAAGTGTTCTTTGCATACTGCAACACGTGAAATTAATACGGTACAATACTGGTACATTGTAGGCCGTAGTACAGGTATAGTAATTCTACCACTTGCCCTGAAGGCATGTTGAATAAAATGTAGCTACTGCCATCTACTGGCATGGGTACGTTACTGCGTTGCCATGGGCCATGGGCCGGCCTTCATTCGTCTCAGCCACGCCCCCGGCCATTGCTTGAGACCCGGCTTGTAATTGAATCCGGGTTTTTATTTGATGAAATACGGTAATATAACAAAGTAATCTAGTAATTTAACACCCCCCCCCTCCCCCCAGGGTCCCAGCTGCCCTGTTTCCATGGCTCCAGCACGCTGCGGGGCCTGAAGGAGCGCTTCCACATGGGGCTCACGGAGGAGCAGCTGCAGGTGCTGGTGGAGCAGCTGGTGCAGGGCTCCATGCGCTCCCTCACCACCAAGCTGTATGACGGCTTCCAGTACCTCACCAACGGCATCATGTAGCCTGGCTGGGAAGCCTGGGTGCCTGCCTGCCTGCCTGGGTGTAGCCTGGACACCCGGCTGCCTGGGTCTGGCTTCCAGTACCTCACCAACGGCATCATGTAGCCTGCCTGGCTACCTGGGGCCCTTGGGGGCCTGCGTGTCTGTGTGTGTTGGGGAAGGGGGGGAGGGGGTTTGAGTGTGTGTGTGTGCGCGTGTCTGTCTGTGCGTGTTGGCGCGCTTCTGTATATATGTGTGTGTGTGTGCGTGCGTACGCGTGTTGAGCCCTGACGACCTAATGCAGAGAGGGGGCGAGGGGCGTCTCTCCACCACAGAGGGGGTGTTTTCCACGGAGCTAGTCCTTTTTTCCCGCTCTTCTATGTCTACTGAGTTGTTTATGTCGGTACCCCCGGAAACCTTCACCTGACACCTCAGCCAATCATGTCTTCTCGCTGATGACGCTCCCCCCGCTGGCCAATCACTCGAGGGCTAGAGGGAGATGGCGGGACTGTGTGGAAACACTTGCTCCTGATTGGCGGGCGGCGACCTCCCGGCGACCACCACCTCACCCCACCGCTGCCTCGCCATGGGAACTACTGGGACATGAAGCGCGGCAACGCCAGTGGCCTATACGTGTAACCGTGGAAACCATCAGCGTAGTCTGACAAACTTTATCGGGAGAGTGGGGGTGTCCTCACTCTGTCAATCACTACTGAACCTAGCTGTGGTTGTCCAGAAGGAGGGTGTTTATAACATGGACGAGACGTGTCTGCGTACGTACCAACAAAAAGGCCCCGTCTAACTGTTTTTATTTACACTGTTTGTGTTTTAATGTTGTTCCATAGACCAGCTCTTTATTACCTTCCAATCTCTGTGAATGTTCCTTTGTACAATAAATCAAACATTATTGCCTGAGACAATGCTGACCGCAGATTAACTGAGCCTGTTATATTTACATACAGATATTTGCATACAGATGTATGACTGTGAAAAGTTGGAGGACAAATAATAAGATGGTTTCAATTGCAGCTCGTCTATAGACGGAATACAAAACAATCAGAATACGGAGCAGGTATATAAAATGTAATGCTCTCCCTCTGTCGCTAGGTGGTGACAGCCTACAGTTATTGTTTTGGACTCGTCTACCCACAATCCTACTGGGGCACGCAGGTGTTCTCGACCTGTCCACACATGCCGCTATTCAACGCAGTTTCAGTGTATGCGGTCTGTGTTTGGACATTACATTTAGGAAAAGTTGCAATCTAGCGCTGAGGCAACAAACATTGCGGACGCGTCTTTCGTGTCATTGTGTGTGTTACATGCGCTCAGTAGAACTTATTAATTTCTACTTATTATGACGGCGGTGCACCTGGAGAAGCGATACTGCTTGGATTAGTCTTGGAACTGGGTGGGAGGATTTCCCAACACTTGTCTTTGAAGCAGGAAGTGAACACATCTTAACAATGGTAAGTCTCAACGTTTAGATTCTATCCCAGATGGAATGCTGTTTAGGTTAAAATCAGTATGCATTTTCATTGAGACCCCTTAATGTAAACGCTGTCATGTTTTAACGCGTCCTGCGGTGCACCACCTCACCACACTAAAACTACACATCCTTCACGAGCACAGGTAACTGGAATGGAAATCGAGGCCTGTGTTTTCTTTGCACTAGAATAGCAAATACTCTCACATGCCAATCACAATACACCTGATATGTACAGAGCAAGCTCTGTCCTACAGTGGGCTACAGGCACATTAACCTCGGTGGGATCCCCTCCCAGAGGCGAGTCGGGACATGGACAGTTTTTCCTTCTCGGGCAGCAGGAATGTTGGGAATTCACAGCAGGATAGACTCTAGACCGACATAAAAATGTACAAAAAAAATGTCAGTCTGATATCGTTCATGGTTGATCTCAATGTGTAAGTAAGTATGGTGAAACTACAGAATCTCAAGTTGACCATATGTGCCCCGCGCCGTCTGTTCTTACAGGTAATCTAGGGTGTAGCTGGACACTTTTTAATAATGTTTAACGACAGACTATAACATTACATTATATTTTACTCAATAACAATTGTATGTAGTTTTAACTATGAATAACTGTCTAGGGAAAAAATGTAAGATCTGTAACATGTTTCTGAAATGGTGGTTGCTGGGGGATACACATTTTATTTCCTGGTAACTTATTTTAATTGTGAAGCACATACAGAATGCATGTAATCTGTTTCACTGTTAAGCACTTTGAGCTGCGATATTCTTATGAATGGTTCTAAATAAATAACCCATTATATTTTCCTATAATCATAAATGTTTCTGTTTCATTCTGTAGCTGCCAGTCACTGATAATTAGCTCATCTGCACCTATATGTCTACCTGAAGGGCCCTTTCTTTTCTATTATTTATTCCGCAGTTCCTTAGCTTCAGTATAATTTCGCCGTGAGAATCAGTCTGAAAAGCCTCGGAATCATTTTGAATGTGTCCGAGTAGCAAATTAACTTTCCAATCAGCGTCGTGTTTATAACTATATGGGCGTGGTTTAGGTGTGCCGACCATGGTGCCGACAGCGAAAACGACCAGATGGTTCGTCCAATCAACTGCCAAGTATTTTTTTGAAAGTACAGCCATTCACAAACAGTTTGAATGTGCGGCTCCCCAGATGGACTTGTGACAACAATTCCCCTGGCGTGTCAGGTTAGCAGTTCCTCACATTAACCAGCAGAGGACATGATGTCTGTATGCGAACTCAAAGCTACTGTGGTCCCTTGATTTTTTTCTGTTGATTTCAGTTCTAGAAAGCCCCCTTCAAAAGTGTCAGAACGACAAGCATAATTACTTTGTTTCGCTAACAGTAGAGATTCAAAGGTGATGAATGAGATTACTTTAATCTTTTATCTACTGGTATTTTCACCTAGATGTGTTACATGTAGGTTTGTACTTTTAAAACTAATAAGACATAAAAACGTAGCCATTCTTCATAACTTTATTGCTTCACCAGTCAATCTTAAAGGACACTGGGACAACAAGAAATGCTTGTCATTCCGTTATGTTCCAGTACAAACCTGGTTGGTCTGATATACGGGTGCCATGTTTTAAATTGCATATCTAGATTAAAATACCAAGAAATACACTACATTGCCAAAAGTTTTGGGATAATGACATTAATGACATCCCATCATTAATCTGTAGGGTCTAATATGGAGTTGGCCCACTCTTTGCAGCTATAACAGCTTCAACTCTTCTGGGAAGGCTGTCCACAAGGTTTAGGAGTATATGTTCATGGGAATTTTTGACAATTCTTCTATAAATGCATTTGTGAAGACTCATCCATCGCATTGCCAGACAGAGAAGCATGATTCGTCACTACAGAGAACACGTCTCTACTGCTCTAGTGTCTAGTGGCAGCGTGCTTTACACCAATACATCCAACCCTTTGAATTGCACTTGATGTAAGGCTTGAATGCAGCTGCTCGGCCATGGAAACCCATTCCATGAAGCTTTCTACACACTGTTCTTGAGCTAATCTGAAGTCCACACAACGTTTAAAGATCTGTAGCTAGCTATTGACCAGAAAGTTGGAAACGTCTGCGCACTGTGCGCCTTAACATGCGCTGACCCCGCTCTGTGATTTTATGTGGCCTACGCCTACCACATCGTGGCTGTGTTTCTGTTGTTCCCAATCGCTTCCACTTTGTTATAATACAGCTAACAGTTGACCAGAATATTTAGTATTGAGGACATTTCACGAATTTACTCATTGCACAGGTGGCAACCTATCACAGTACCACGCTTGAATTCAGTGAGCTCCTGAGAGCGACCCATTCTTTCACAAATGTTTGTAGAAACGGTCTGCATGTCTAGGTGCTTGATTTTATAAATCTGTGGCCATGGAAGTGATTGGAACACCTAAATTCAATGAATCGTAGGAGTGTCCCAATACTTTTGGCAATATAGTATATGAGATGAAATTTTGATGTTCAAACACTGTTGTCTTTGTCTAGGAAAAACAGACATTTGCATTACATTTACATAATTTAGCAGACGCTTTTATCCAAAGGAACTTACAATCAGTACATTTGTCACTAGTAGAATAGATCATACACCAGTTGTTGTATGTCACCAATATTTGAGCCTTGCTGTTTCAATACCTTTGCAGGGAGCTGTAAACAAATGAGATCAATGGATCACAAGCCCTAATTGTACATGATACTAAAAGCTCAAACAGAAATCCTTACTTCTCCTGACCGATTTAAATACAAAATACACAGCAGAACTAGTGATGGTCTATTTATAACCAACCTTGGTACCTCGCTACACATTAGCACATCCACTAACAGAAGATCTTCATCTCCTATCTTCTATTGTTTAAAGAAAACCTGCTAAGTTCTTAAAATATTAGTGCTTTGTTGTTATGTGGGCCTGTCAATTCTTTCTGGGATTGTATGGTTTATTAGTAGATGATCCCTGATGACATGCTGACAGCATCCTAACAGATTTTTGGTTGCTACGACAACCGGTGCATGACCTATTCTATGGTTGACAAATGTACTGATTGTAAGTTTCTTTGGATAAAAGCTTCTGCTAAATGTTGTAAATGTAACGGTAGAGGACCTTTATCAAAGTCCTTACAGGAAATTTGGCCACTCTGCTGCCATCTTGGTAACTACTACTACGGGCAGTCATTAGGAAGACCCTAGACTCGCAGAGCCAGCCTTTACTTATGTAAAGTCTGGGACACAGCGCTGGCTAACTGTGTCAGTACCTACATACTTGACAAGCAAGGTATTTTGATTGATATGCACGACGTAACTCAATGACCAAGTCATGTCACACAAACCTTTTGTAGCTTCTGGCCCATTAGATATTCTCTCTCATATTCCTAATAATATTGCAGTGTGCTTCTTGCCAAATTAGTCTACCATGTCACTCTCTCTCTCTACCTCTTTAGTCAAGGATATACTGTACCATACTACCGGTATTCACAACATGAGATATAACACTGGCTGTAAATGCTATTCTAATCATTACAGAATAAACATAAACGGTTACAACAGCCAAGTACGTATCTAGTAACGGTAATAAAGGCGAATGCATATTTTACGATAACTTACTGTAGCCTGCCTTTAACAGCCGTGTGTTTGTTGATGTTGGTCACGTTTAGTTCAGCCACCTCCCACAAGCATTTAATCCACCGTAACTTTAGCCAGTTAGCCAACTGTGTTTTCTGGTTTGAAAATGGGACGACCTCCCTGCTGTATGCTACTGTACACTATAGTCTGACTATGGCATGATATCTCGTTGGAATTTCACGTTCCTGAAGCACATCTAATGACAAATGTATAAGGGTGCCCAAGCGTTAATTTAGCGTTCTAGTGCCCTGTGAGCACAGAGGCTAAACATTAATCTACCCCATGGCGTAGTATTGTTGACTAATAACTGCTTTGTTTGTGGGACATCAGGTGTTTCTAAGGAAAATCCGGGATTCTGATTGTTAATTATTGACAGGTTGGAAAGCTCTATTGCAAGCTAAATGTAAGCTAATATACTTTTTGTGAAATTCACCAAATATCTCCTCGCATTTCGCAATCTTACCGTTCTCTGTGCGTGTTGAAAAAAATAAACCCAGTGCTTCTACGCAGCCGTAAATAGTAGGGATGGCACCGATACGATACTGAGATCGGAAATCGGTCCGATACTGACTGAAATAGCTGGATCGGTATCGGTAACAATTGGACAGTTGTAACCGATCCATGGGTCTGATCCAATTAAATGTATTTACACACGTACTGTAGGTCTACTGTCCAGCCATGTCTAACAGGCCACACTATCAGCAGCAGGTTTATAAAATGCATCTAAGTCCTAAAATAGAGATTGTCTGTCATTTACTTTGCAATTTAACTTAAAACTTAATTTAACACGGGAATCGGATCGGTACTCGGTATCGGCCGATACCCAAAGTGCAGGTATCTGTATCGGTATCGGGACTGAAAAAACTGGATCGTGCCATCCATATTAAATAGGAACACAACCAAAGTGGCGAACACTGATCACAACAATGAATGGGCTTCGTGACGCATTTCAATGTGTGGCGGCGGAGCTGCGGAGGGGTGCGGTTTTGATTTGAGCTCTAGGTTAGCAAGCGGTCTCTAGCAAGCGGTCTCTAGCAAGCGGTCTCGAGAATGACTGACTCCCTCTATTCCTCCCTCCCTCCCTCCAGGGGAGCAAGGATAAGTACCACTGGCAGACCCAGAACGTGAAGGTGAGCGGTGTGGACGACATGGTGCTGCTGTCCAAGATCAGCGAGGACGCCATCACAGACAACCTGAAGAAACGCTACATGGACGACTACATCTTTGTATCCTCCAGGCCTGGAGGCTCATACTGATCATACTGATCACACTGAATTATGAAATGTATCTAGTGACTTGGTTAGTGGCTCCGCCATACTCTAGTTATTAGACACTTGGAAATTATCTATCTTTTTTTCTTGTGTTGTGGGATCTCCTTGTGTTCCTTAACTTGGTTCTCCAGACGTATATCGGCCCGGTTCTGATCTCTGTCAACCCCTTCAAGCAGCTGCCCTACTTCACGGACCGAGAGGTGGAGCTGTACCAGGGAGCTGTGGGTCCACACACACGCACACGCACACGCACACACACACACACACACAGGTATATTCCTAATGCATCTCGCTTTTTCAAGCCTATTCAAATGTTTCTTTTTTCTCTCCCCCCTCTCCCCTCCAGGCCCAGTATGAGAACCCCCCCCATCTGTATGCCCTGGCTGACACCATGTACCGTAACATGATGATCGACACAGAGAACCAGTGTGTCATCATCAGGTAGGCTGACTCCGCCCCCTGACCCCCATTGATCCCACCCCCTGACCCTAACACAACATGACTACGCTGTCTGAAGGCTTCACCTGTGTGTGTGTGTGTGTGTGTGTGTGTGTGTGTGTGTGTGTGTGTGTGTGTGTGTGTGCCAGCGGGGAAAGCGGAGCGGGGAAAACTGTTGCCGCCAAGTACATCATGAGCTACGTCTCCAAGGTGTCCGGGGGCGGAGCTAAGGTCCAGGTGAGACCACACCCGCTTTTCCTCACCCTACAGGTGAACTTGCAGCCGAAAGGTGGCAGGGTCCTTAACCCTGCCTGCTCCTTAACACTGTACCTGTGCTCACTTTAAATCACACTGGATAAAATGTCAGCAATATATTATTTTCTCTCTCTCTCTCTCTCTCTCTCTCACCCACCCGCCCTCCCTCACTTTGTGTGTGTGTGTGTGTGTGTGTGCAGCATGTTAAAGACATCATCCTCCAGTCCAATCCGCTGCTCGAGGCATTTGGAAACGCCAAGACAGTCCGGAACAACAACTCCAGCCGCTTTGTAAGAGCGCACATGTAACCCCCCTAGCCCCCCCCTTTATCTGTCTCTGTCTTCACACACTATCATGAAATACGTCTGAAAGCATCTCAAAGCGCTTCACGACCAGGAGCATAACGTGCGTGACCGTGGGGAATACGACTCTCTCCTCCTGCAGGGGAAATACTTTGAGATCCAGTTTAGTCGCGGCGGAGAACCGGACGGAGGGAAGATCTCCAACTTCCTGCTGGAGAAGTCCCGGGTGGTGTCGCAGAACCAGGGAGAGAGGAACTTTCACATCTACTACCAGGTACTGCAGTACCACCGCACTGCCACTAGAGGTGCTGTTACCACATCATCTACTACCAGGTACTGCAGAAGAATATGCCTCTTCTGGGATTCGCAATGATTTATGGGATGTGTAGTTCACTCTTAATTACTATTATGTACACAGTCTTGTACCTTTGGATTTTGTGGTCACGATTATTCTCGTAACTGGTTGTCTTGATTCCAGGCTTGAACCTCTATTTATATAAGAGTTTTAAGTCAGTGGAGAAAATGAATGGGATATTCACTTCCGGCATCAGAGCTGCTAAAAGTTAGACTCAATGTGAATCACACTTGAATCACAACCAAAGCTGGTAAAGAGACGCCAAGGTAACCTAAGCTAGCCTCTGTGACCTTTAACCCCTCACCCTTACACCCCCCCCCCCCCCACCCACCCACCCACCCACAGATGTTGGAAGGAGCCAGCAAGGAGCAGAGGGAGAACCTTGGCATCACCTCCCCAGACTACTACTACTATCTGAACCAGTCTGGGACCTTCACTGTGGACGACATCAACGACAAGAAGGAGTTCTCGGACACCGTGGTGAGTCTGCTGGGGGGGAGGGGGGGGGCTACACATCTACACACTTGTGGATGTCTTTGTTTCCATTTTCAGTAGAAACCAAATATGATTGATTTGATTATATTAATCAGTAGCATACATGTATTCATTAGCAGAGTAGAAACTATATTTAAAGAGATGGTAAAGAGGTTGCAAGGTGCAGAAATATTCCAATATATTGCAGAGGGATATATTTAATATACATCAACCACATAAATAATAAGTGTGTTAACATTATGACAAAAAACGCTACATTCAAAGGGCTCAGGGCTGAATGGGCGTGTCCGTA
>JAODUE010003749.1:126-10992 GCA_027564755.1 Amblyopsis hoosieri
GCAAGTCATTACTACACATAAATAGTCTGGTAGAGTGTCTCAAGCAAGTCACTACTACACATAAATAGTCTGGTAGATTGTCTCAAGCAAGTCATTACTACACATAAATAGTCTGGTAGATTGTCTCAAGCAAGTCATTACTACACATAAATAGTCTGGTAGAGTGTCTCAAGCAAGTCACTACTACACATAAATAGTCTGGTAGAGTGTCTCAAGCAAGTCACTACTACACAGACCCAGTAAGAACAGCACCAGTGTCAAGTGTGGTGGAGCGTCACCTGTTTGTAGAGCCACAGCATGGAGCAGGCCACACTGATGTCAGCCAAGCTAACCCTCTCGCCCACCAGGAAGGTGCGGCTGTTGAGGTGTTGGTTGAGCAGTGCCAGGACCTTCTTCACCTCCTCCTTGGCCTGCTCTGTGGCCTGCAGCGAACGAAGCAGATAGGAATCAACACTCAATTATAAAGCGTCAAAAGCAGCGCTACATGCATCCAAGCACAACAACAAGTGTTGCAGTAGGGGCTACTTTGTGGGTGCACCCGCAGCTAACTTCTTCCACTAGTAGCACTGGTGATCCTTAGTGACAATTTTTGGAGCACCAGCACAAAAGTAAGGCGCACCAATAATCGATGCAATGCAGCTCATTCATATTTTTCAGGGTTTCATCTAGGGCAAGTCTTTTCAGTAGTGGAGGGGGGAAAGGTTGTTGCACCTGGGTGGTGCTTGTGTAGCATGGCTCCACCTAACAACTGATCTCAGATCAGATTCAGGATTGGCTCACGAGGATAGCGCCAGCTTAGATAATCGTCTGACATCAAATGTTTTACCGCACAACCATGAAGATTAAAATATTTTGGCCACCAGAACTAAGGCATTTAATTCCCTTAAAAACATTAAGGTATAATAAACATAAGCCCCCCCACTGAGTTCGGTAACGTTACTACTAGCATGCGCAGCTAACGTTAGCATATTATTCAAAATAATAATTTTAGTTGATAATTGTAACAAGGTGATTACAAGCGCAGACAGATGAGAACTAACACTAAATGACGACCAAAACAAATGTGCAGAGACGCGATTAGCAATTAACAGCATATTTATAGAACACTGAAGACATAACTACAATAATCTCTAACAGCGAGTCCCTCGCAAAGCCATATTACCTAATACCCACACAACAGATGAAATGAATAACGATAGTTGACTAGTCCGGTGTGCAACTGGAGAGCGTTCGATGTAGTGATGGCTGCAAGGCTGAAAGCCGGAGTTTAGTAATCCAAAGTAGAACTGAACAGTGAGAAGGAGCACCACCCGTACGGCGATACAAACGTTACAGCCAAGAGGAGAGAGCGGACAACCGTTCATTTGAATGCAGTAAACAGACAGCTCAACAGACTTGAGACTTCATGAATCAACAGCGGTAATAATAACGCAAATATATTTGCAAGTCGCACTGGTGCGCCTAGTTAGAAAATGTAGTTGCACTGTCTCCAAAAATGGTCGCAAAATGCGACCAATTGGCCGCAGTCTGGATCCCCGACATCGCTTTTCGTTAGCTACAATTTAAAGTCCGCTTTAGCCGACGTTGCACACCTGCTTGTTGAACTGCATGATGCCCAGTGTGGGGAAAACCCACGCGCTGGCCGGGGGCACGATCTCCGAGTCGGCGAAGCTGACCCACTGCAGCACCTGGGCAGAGGCTTCGAGGGTGGCACCGCGCAGGGCATCACTGCTCACTGGAGGTGTGGGTGGAGACACAATGCATCACCGTCGGGTTAGACAGGTTGTGCTAGTAATTACAGAGCTTGTCTCCTAGCCAACAATGTTCTCATGTAATCGGTTCTCTTCTGCAGCAGCACCCACCCACATCAGAGCAAGCACAATGATGTAGGTGGTCAATTAAAAAGAATAAAGATATTATTCAGAACACAAGGAATATCAGGGTGTCAAAGTCAAAACTCACTCGTTGCATTTAAATGTGGGACCGGCAGTTTGAATACATGCACGCAAGGGCTAGACAACATTTACATCGAACAAATTAAGCCATATACATTTAACAATTGTCCCATCAGAAAGACTTATGGTATTGAGAGAGTAAAGAATGGGCAATCATTTCCAAACATTTGACAATATACAATGATGCAGTATAGCAATACTGATTTTTCAATAAGAACAAATGATTAACAAAAAAAAAGTTGAGATTGGATACACACTACAAATAAATACTTATATAGCAACAGCCTTGGGGCTGTCCAACACACAGCACCACACATTCTCAACAATGGAGTAAGCTCCCAGTCCGTGTGACAAATTATAATCATGCTGCAATTACGCACACATAAAGACATACATCGCAAATACTCTCCCAGGCCTCCAAGTCCTATCGGAATATTGGTAAATACGCGTTTCCGAATTGGACATGGCACATGAACGAACTCTTAAATTGTAAATCCGAGTGGTAAATTCTGAAATAATGCATGTATAAAGTAGGAGTTTTGTTTATTTTATTAATGTTAATCTGTTACAGCTTTGTCTGACACAATTAAGGCTTGTTTTCAATCATGTTTTTATTTCAGGTATTAAAACACATCTGAAACATACACAGGAATATGGAAATATATGAATCATACATTGTAACGTGTGCACTGCCAAGAAATACCGTTGAGCTTTCATTTCATATAGCTCCAACAACAAAGCACTCGACCCAACTAATAATTCCCGACTTCGCAAGTGGGAAGAAGGAACCCCAGAAAAGCACGTAAAGGTAGCAAGATGTACGGCACTACAGAGACTTACGGTAGTGAGCAATGGCGTTACTCTCGAACAGACAGAAGCCGTCATCTCCCTGGTAAGCAGGCACCTGTGGAGAGATCGGGCAAACCACTGTAGTCTCCATCAAGGCATGACAAACATTTAGACAAATGCGATGGTAAATACAGGCAGAGACAGGTCACAATCTACACCAACAGGCGTAAACAACAGGCATAAACAACATGCTAAATTATGTTTTGTAGCTAAAAACGTTAGATATATCCATTTTAGCACGCTAAAATAAATAGCTATATCCACAGAACGTCAACCAGTAGCTTTAAGTAATTTCACGATAGGGCTGCATGCAATTAAAACTTATTTGGTTGTTAATGACAAGTTATTTAACGCAACAATACTTCCTTTGCGTCAGCCATGTTAGATATTTCATAATTGTTTGTAAACAGAAAGAGGGTCTATAACAAACTGCCGAATAGTTCCGCTGACCTTGCCCAGGGGGAAGTTGTTGAGGAAGGTAGGAGTGCGGTTCGTCTGCCCAAAGGCGAAGGCAGGGGGGTTGCTGGCCACCTTAAGGCGAGCACCACTGTACCGGGCTGCAATCTGAGCCTTGAAGGCACGCCAGTTGTCTGGGTACGTGTACAGTGTCTGTAGAGATCGGGGTGACGCACAGTAAATGCAATGCTGAGTTATTCAATGACCTGTGAAAGCGATACTGATAATATTACTACATAACATTGAATAATGCAAGCTAGCAAATATACGGTATGAGGATCAATGCATTATCAGTTGATGCTAACATCATTATCAGTTTATGTAACTAGTTTATTAAATAAATGACTTCAGCAAACGATTACATTCGAGGGATTCTGAAGCTGTGTACCGTAGTACCGTATAAAACTGATATTGCCTGTAGTCTGTTGATATCAATAGCAAAAGGATATCCTATTGGTGTGCTAATGAGCTCGCTTGATTTGGTAGCTAGCTGCTCTAGCCATTATTTAAAGCACATGAAGTCAGATCAACTTTAATTTGCTTAACAACACATTGTTAAGACAGGAGTTTGTTAAGGGACTTATGTACATACACATTACAACAGATCAATATAAAATCAAGTGCGCCTCCCAAGCAGTAGCCTAAACGTGGCACGCTGCTATGTACGGCATCCCCTTGTATGATACGTCATTATACCAGGTATGATGTAAACTGGTCGTTTCTCACTAAATAATCACACCGATAGATCGCTAACAAATACAGGTAAAAGCTTATAAATAAACACATTCGACGAGGCTTCCGATGGGGCTGATTCTAGGTCGATTGCGGCAGGAAAGCTGGAGGATTGCGTTCTCTCCATTTTACTCACCCCTGCCGCCATCTTCAGGACGAGAGAAAGGAAGAGCGACGTCGCCCTCCATTGACGTATTTACAGGCGACAACATGCGTCGCTCTATTACCACGTTCACTCAAAATAAATGTAATTATTGAAACTTCCTTATTAATATATTTAATATTACATTGAAATCATTTAACATATCAAAAATATCGTGCATTATATTTATCATACAAAGTTAAATTAATTGCCCTATGAGACTGTTTGAACATTTGAATGAGTAGAGGCAAAAAGATAACAAAAAGTGTTTTATTACATACATACATATATAATGAATTATGCTGGTAAAAGATGGACCCTTAAAACAAAAACTTAATTTGTCAAAGTTGTTAACAGTAGTGTTTGTCATCATCTCAATACGTTTTTAATATGTAAATTTAGTCCAAAAAATTATGTCACACATGCAGGACATGAGTAGATGAGTAGACATATTGGTCTCCGGTTCTTCAGTCAGTATAGAAAAACAGTCATTTCAATAAATGAGTCAAATTTTTACACAAAGTATCCCATAGGATATAAGCTCTCCCCGTGAGATCGGCAGGGAATCAGCTGACAAGGCCTAGAGAAGATAATAATATGGTATGAATACAAACAATCTGGTCTTCACACTGACAATCAGATAAACATATGGGACATATTACTAAATGTGAATTTATTTCACATGTAGGGGTACTGCTAGTACTACTCACCTAAATAGTCATCCATGAGAGATCCAATGGCAAACTGAAAATGAGAGATATTTTCAAATTATATTTAAACTAAAATCCAGTTTCACAATTATTGGATATAAATTCTTCTAAATAGCATAATATTTCCACAGTATTTCTGGCTGCAGAATGTAGTACACTTACTATGTCATTTTTATCGACTCTTGTTCCTACAATCTTCAGACGGATCTCATCATCTTGCTGGATAACAATGTCCTTAAAAAAAAGAACACATGCACCATCTTATTAAATGGAACATGGAATTACATGCACCACCATTTCACTGCTTTACCAATACAAACATCTAGATGGACAACACTGGCTTCATCCTCCATGGTTGTGACCACCTTTGGGCTCAATAAAGCACCTCCGTATCTAAGATTTGTATGGCTCTAATTCCATTTATTAAGAATTATCCATCCATCCATCTTCATCCGCTTATCCAGAGTTGGGTCGCGGGGGCAGCAGCTCCAGCAGGGGACCCGAAACCTCCCTTTCCCAAGCCACATTAGAAAGCTCTGACTGGGGGATCCCGAGGCATTCCCAGGCCAGTGTGGAGATATAATCTCTCCACCTAGTCCTGGGTCTTCCCCGAGGCCTCCTCCCAGGTGGACATGCCTGGAACACCTCCCAAGGGAGGCACCCAGGGGGCATCCTTACCAGATGCTAATTAAGAATAATTTTGTATTTAATAATAATAAAATAATAAAAAAAGTAAACTTAAGGCAAATATGGTAATGTTGAATACATTACATGCATAAGACTTTGTTAAAACAATAAAAAACAGTAAACTTAATGAGCAAAGCAATACTCAGGATTACCTCATCAACTGTTTTATAACAAGGAGGATTGGAGTTGGGATCAAACTCCATCTCTGAGGGAATAGACTGCAGAAGAGGAATTATGGTTAGAGCTAGAAGACACTATGAGACCCATGACCAGTATCAAATATCCAAGCAATAATTTATAATGTGTGTCATATAGGGGACTCACATGACGAGAAATAAAGCAAGACATGGGGCCAATTTCTGTAAAAAGTCCAACCTGCAAGAAAAGACAAGAATATTTACATTTCACACCTATTCCAAAAAACAAGTCAAATGCTCCGATGTTGGAGGACCGTAACATAAAAGTGTTGGGTTAGTGAGGCTTGTTTTCAAACCTCGGTTAGAGAGCATGACATATATGAAAGGGTTGAATATTGGCTGTGAGTTGTTTGAATGCATTTGGATTTAAGCATTTTTCTAAATTTAAAATAGCCTTAAGGCCGCATTCAGAATTAACTTTTTGGAAGCTGTCGGCCTCTTTTTTACATTATAACCCTATGGAGCGGAGTAGAGCTTTATCTTCTGAGAAGTTTAACTTTTTTTAACTGAAAAAGAAGCCCAGACCTGCCGAAAAAAGTGCCTGCGGCAGCGTTAAGGTCCAGCGCTTTTAAAGACATGGTCCTCTCCATAGGAATAAACTGTAGACTGTTCATTTTTGTTTTTTTTTAAATACAAAAAAAAAAAAAGTATGACAGCTTCCAAAAAGACGTTACGTCTGAACGTGGCCTAACATACGATACAATTGGTATTGCTCCTTGAGAAGTAGTTCGGTTAAAAGCATGGACTTCATCCTATCATCCCTATCCCTCACCTTGTTAACCTGAGTGACTACAGCATCGACCACTTCCCCCTTAAATGGACGGAACACAATGGCCTTGTACTTGACAGGATACAAGACAAACCCTCGACCTGGCTGAATGACACCTGCGCCGATGTTGTCGATGGTTGTGACTGCAATGACAAAACCATACCTGCAAAAGATAACATAACGTGTTTTAATCAACATGCATGTGTAATGCATCACACAGTTAAGAAATGGATACTACTTATGCCAACCATCATCCCTAACTTACCGAACACAGAACAAAGCAATATAACATATTACTTCCACTACTTTGCAGTCTTATAGCAGTCTGCACGGAGTAGTTGAGATGCTCTAAGAATCAATAACTCAGGTGATATCACATGCTAAATGTATCTCAGAACCACTCACTTCCCAGTGCAGGTACCCTCCACTTCTGTAAACAGCTTCTGTTTTACCGTGTTGAGGAGGTTAGGGCCAAAATAACGAGGATGTAATAAGATTTCATGCTCCAAAGAAATCTATAAACAAACAATTGTTGTCAAGACCATCATAAAATCATATTTAAACTTTGACGGTTTTGTCTAAATTGTTACAAAGGCTAGTCTGCGGTTGCAAATTGCAATACATAGACTAGACTCACGCTGACGCCTTTAGTTATTCAATAATTCTTGTATGGTCTATCTATTGGTTCATTGTATAATGTAAAATATATCCTAACCACTGACTCATGCTGACGCCTTTAGTTATTCAATAATTATTGTATGGTCTATCTATTGGTTCATTGTAGAATGTAAAATATATCCTAACCACCGACTCAACTTGCGGGTGGCTATTCAATGAAACTAAGAACCAAACATGCTAATCAACGACTGGTAAAGAACGCATCAATGTTTTTTTCTAACCAGCTAATTTATGACGACTATAAGCAATCCCACTTACATGGTAAAACATTTCTTTTAGTAAATTCTTGATAGGTATACTGGTCAGCGAGGTAAATCAACTAAATAAATATAAATCAATATATATATGAGCCGCTTCGGCGCCTTCACAAATAAATGCTTCCGCAGAATCTATGACGCTTGTGACAAAACGAAACAAGGCCGCACTCTAGTGCCACCTTGTGGTATGGAGGAAAACGCATGAGATTTTCTTACTATTATTATTATTATTATTATTATTATTATTATTATAAGATAACATTAGTTTGATTTTTGTACTGTGATATAGGATGTTTTGTTTATTTTTAATAACCAGTTGCATTAGCCTACTCTTTGATAACTAAGCTACCTAATTTGATGTGACATTCTAGTAGAATAATAAGATAAGATAATAAGATATCTAAAAATAAATGTGACTATTTTATATGCAAAGTTACAATGTGATATGCACGGAAATGGAAGTGTTGTCCCGAAGAAGCCCAAGTACAAGCTTGGTCTATTTCCTAAGACCACTAGATGGCAGTGTAGTTGCATATATAACACCCTCTTAAATGTATTCGAAGCCTAGTAGGCCCCTTTAGACATTTGAACTATTGCCTAATGGTTTCGTTTTGTTCTCAATCATTTTTGTTTTCTTATATGTGAAGAATTCTGCAACTTATTCTCTTTAGAAATTACAATTCTTGCCTACAACCCCATTTGCTTGGCTTCTGAAGACGTTACGGCTCAGTGGCTAATTGTTTCTACTGCTCCTGATGAATCGTTCTCATTGTTTGTTTGTTGTTAAGAAGTTGCACAAACACACTTAAAAATCATAGCCAACAAATATTAGGCTATAGCCAAATAAAAGCAGAACATAAGCCCATAAGGTAATAATTTCCCCAGACTTCACGTCGTCGCCCACCGCCGCCCATTCGTGCTACTCCTGAACACCACCTCTCTCTCTGACCACATCTACCTTGCTGCTATCCTGTAGCCCATATTCTTACCGTAGAAGCAACGTTCTCCACACCGAGCTCATATTCTTACCGTAGAGGCAACGTTCTCCACACCATGGCCGGTAGAACGGTCCCCATGTGCGCCCTAGCGCTGCGGCTGCTCTTGCTGGCTTGGCTCTCTGCGGGCCGATGCTGTCTCGCTGGCCGCCCGTTACTCGCGTTCCTCATAGATGGATTCCGTTACGATTACATGGACGAACTGCACTCGCTGCCGGGATTCAGAGAACTGGTGGAGAACGGAGTGAAGGTGGACTACATGACGCCGGACTTTCCTAGTTTATCATATCCTAATTACTACTCATTAATGACAGGTAGTTAGCCAACTGTCTGTCCGTCTACCTAACATCTCTTTTATTCGTTTTATTGAGGCTATCAGGAAGTTTGGGAACATGGATCGATGTCGGAGGATACACAGAATGTAGGACTGGACACACTTGAAGTTAATGCCTCATCAAAATATCAACAAAAACAAAACGCGAAGTAGCCCATTGGGAGAAAGTTATTTAGACTTTTTACTTTACAGCTTAGGCGCCTTTAGAGCAACGCAGCAACTTGCAGGCATGGCACCGTGACAGGTTTGTGGCAAACAAACATAATGAACATTTAGGCTATTTAGGCTATGCTGACGAAGCATGATATTTTACTGACTTCCTACAGTTTATTATAAAAATATAAATACCCTTTCCTTTCTAGTGAAATAACCACATTTGTATTTTTTATTATAAACTGCTTACCCTTTGTAACAAAATAACACTAGGCCATATAGCTTTTCTTTTCAATCGGTGTCATGCCGTCCACACAGGCTTATTGCCAAATGGTATTAAATGGTATTAAAACATATTATTACCTATTTTGAAACAACCAATGAACTGGTGACTGATGGGTAGATACGAACGTGTGTGTGTGTGTGTGTGTGTGTGTGTGTGTACAGTGTAGGGGGGTAGAGAGGATTGCACGACCCGCCACCACTTATGCAACAGTGGTACATTATGCACTGTTATGCTTATGCACACATTCGTATGTGTACAAATGGAGTAGGCTACCTATTAATGTGTAACACACCTTGGAGTAATGTTAACGTTGAGCACATTACGATTCTCAAATAAGCGATTGTGACAGAATGGAAGGACCCGAAAAGAAACACAAATGAATAATGATGAATAAAGCCATTCATGCAGACAAGCACAGCTGATGAGTTGTCAACATGGTACAGCCCTCTCCATTTTCGCTTTTTGTTTGCCCTGTCTCTTCTACTATAAGTCTGTATATCAGTAGCCTACATATGGAATATAGGATATACTGTAGATATTTTTTGTTTTTTGTTTTTCCATCGTTTAATACAAATGTAATGTATTGCAGCATGTGGCATTACCTTTAGCTAATTGTATGATGCTGCCAGACCATAGTGTTTTATCTTAAACATTAGCGAGGGGAAGGGGCAAAGAGGATGCTGTAATGGAGTAGGTTATGCCCTCCAACACGGTCCACTAGCTACCAGTTATTTTTGCGCGATGAAAAGTAATCTGGTGGTTCTACACACTTTGTAATGGAATACAAACAAAGTGGTGCAGACCGCACCACACAACACTCTCCCAGCCTTGGTCAGACGATGGCAGTGTTTTTGCATAATTCTGTTTACGTTATTGTCGCATTAATATAGCGGTAAACTGTTTTCCGTGTAAATATATAGTGGAGTAATTGCGTCCTCCTGAGCAGAGAATGGCATCACATTCCCTCTGGTAGAAGCTCTTCAAACATCTACCATACAGCTAATTAAAAGTATATGGTGTTGTTATGCGGCAGCAAGCTTGGGATGTTTATTTGTTTCTATTAGACAATCATCGATGTGTTGCTGGTCAGCGATACTGTGCAAGCACATTTAACCTCTATTGTTTCAGCACTGATAGGATCAGTTGGGAAATATCTAAGCCAGACATGGATCTGTCCAATCCTGGCCCAGACCTCATATAAACTAAGTGCAGCATTGTTTGATTACAATGGATTCCATGCTAGTGGTTGTTTTGTACAGTATGACAAAAAAACAAATTGTGTATTAATACACATTATTTAGTATAGCACCTTTCATACATGCAGCTCAAAGTGCTTGAAGGAACTTGGACATAGACTGAACATAACAACAGAGATAGTTGTAAGTGTAAAACAAAGTATTTATAAATAATATGAGGTCATATCTACGAATTTTGTCTCAATGTCAATATTCTATTTTTCAGTTTGCAAATATTGCACTTTTTTAGGGGTCCAAGCACTGAAGGTGCAGGAGACCTATTGCTTTTGTTCTCTTTTTTTTTTATTTATTCTTCTCCGCTAAAAGTGTTTGGCCAGCCAAAACTGTAAGGCCCAGAAACACCAAACTTCACCACAAGACCACAAATTGCCCCCACTACTCAGAGCCCCAAATTCAAGGTACTGCGCCTA
>JAODUE010003750.1:0-10992 GCA_027564755.1 Amblyopsis hoosieri
CATTAGCCTGTCACAAAATGTAGTCGTTAATGAGGGTGGGATGTCACAACCGCGCCGCACCGACCCCAGCATCAGGCTGGCAAGAACCTCAGAATCCAGGCCCTCCCGCGACCCCCCTTGACTGAATATCTAATATACTCACTGACTCACTCACTCACTCACTAAACTCTCTCTCTCTCTCACACACACACACACACACAGATATACTGTATACTGTATCTTTAGAGAAATATGTGTCAGGGGCTATTAGTTAATTTAGTTCAAAAATAGAAGGGGGGGGTGGGGGGTGACTAATATCTTCCACGGTCTTAAGAACATAGACCCTGTTCATGCCCTGGCCTAATGCTATCCCTCCTGTGTGCCAATTAAAAGCAACAGCGCGCACATCTGTGCGCTCTACATTCCGGCTGCATAAAGCCATGCTTGCATGATCAGCCCCAGCAGACTGCTGCTTTGAATGCAGGCGGTTGGAGATACCGCCTGCAGACACTGTTGTCTAAGAAAGTACCAGGGTTAACCTGGGCTTCTCACTTCTCTTTCACACACACACACAGTGGCTGCATGTGGCTCTACAACAGCTGGGGTCCAACAGCCTCAGAGATTAGAGGTGTTGAACCAGGGGAGCAAAACTACAGCTTACTATTGAGCCGGTCGAAGAAGCTTTAACCCTTTATCTGTCTATCTGTCTGTCTGTCTGTCTGCATCTCAATGTGTGTCACACACTGCTCTCAGGTAAACCTTGACTTTCACCTTTGATGGGGAATATGTGAGGTGGTTAACCAATGATGAACCAGCTAGATATAGAGAACTAGATCACTAAAATATCTAACCTTCAATTGGCAAGCATAGATTAGTTCTGGGGTATAATATTGGTTATATTTTCTTTCCTTTGTGCTATGCAGTGCTGTACATTTTTCACAATGACAATGTCTACAAATGACAGTACAAACTGTAATTGTACTGTATGTAAAAGCATAAATGTGAATTCTGTCCAGTCTATTACAGCACACTCAATATTTCACTACACCACACTACTCTACTGTATACTGTTGAAATTAATACAATATATATATACTGTATATAAGGCTGCACTTTATTTACAGTTTTTCTCAATCGATTTGACAGTTCTTCAAACTCAGGTAAATGCTCTCAAAACAGTTCATATAAAACAAGCTAAATGTAAGATAATACATTTTTTTGTCAAATTCAACAAATATCTCCTCGCATTTTGCTAGCTAACCATTCTCTGATTTATTTTATTTTACCTTCATTTTACCAGGAAGTCTCACTGAGATCAAACATCTCTTTTACAAGAGAGACCTGGCCAAGGCCAAGTCGTACAGAAGCATACCATATTAAAATACATACAACATGATCTACTGTGTGTGTGTGTGTGTGTGTGTGTGTGTGTATATATATATAAGCATTATTAGAAAAAAATGCATTGCTTAATTATGCAGTGAGAAACGAACTTTTCACAAACATGAGTGTGTTAAGTTTGCTGTGTTAATTGTTCTAAGATAAGGTGTCAAATCAATTGAGAAAAACTATATATAGCCTACATTATATAGCCTTATATATAAGCAGCCTTGTGCATTTTCGATCATTGACATCAAAACGTTACGTATAATAGAAAATACATAATAGTGCATGCATTTTGCGAACATGTATATTGAGAACATGCATGCATTTTGACTAGCTTCAATGACACAAGGACTTGTCCTGATGGCAATGACATGTTCTTCGATAGACTAATAAGGATTTTGAGCAAGTTACGAGCTTTTGCCAGAAATATTTTCCGTTACGCTGTTTTTACGAATTGTTTTGAGAAATGGACAAGTTGGTCTGCAACTGTTAAGACCAAATCGAAAAATTTACCAAAGTGGCTGAGAAATACTGTATCATCAGAAGGGGAACTACAGGTTAAAGGTGTCTCTCACACACACACACGCACTATGTGTTCATGAGGGACAAATCCTCATGAACCCCTCAGGTGTTGGAAGCGGCAGAGCCCCCTTTTTGCATTGTTGTGCCGCTGCTTAGCAACAGATAGGTCCACTGCCTCCAACCAACTGATTTCTAGTGCTTACACATTTTGGGCCTTTCTCCAAATTGGTAAAAACAGCATCTTTAACACGGAGACTTGGCAGCATTTCAGTGCCGTGTCCTTAAGATGTCACTCAATAAAGTTTCCACATATGCTTTTCATGTGATAGCGAGTCGTGACTTAGCAGTTCTTAGCAGTAGGGAGCTAGAACGAAATGAAGAATACAGGTGTTCATTTTATCTACTGTAATTGTCCTTGACTTACAAATTCATTTATTTACATTAAAATGTGAACCCTACGTGTTGATAATGCCAGTCACCTGTTAATACACTGCTTGGGTAAAGGCTATTACATTGTACAGGTTATTGACACTAATCAGTGATGAAACAATAAAACTAATGAGAAAATTGAAACGGACAGCCTGACCAATTAGAAATATATAAGCTATCGTGAAATAACATTATGTGCGCCAGTGCACATGTGCGCGCGGACACACACACACACATACACACACACACACGGACTCTTACGGACACAGTTGAACATGCACACAGAATTCCCTGTCATTGCCAGTGTGAGTAATGCTGTTATCATCAAGGTAGACAGAGCGAGAAAAAAATATATTATTCTCCTCTGTAAGAGCCCGAGGCAGGGCAGCAAAACAAAGACAGCCTTGATCCGATACTAAAATAAATTCCTAGCATGCGTTTCATTGCTGCGTTATTAATGGCGCAACTTTTTAAATTATGTCAACAGTTGAAATGTTTTTTTGCAGAAAGATGGCGGCCGAGGTGTTTTGGCAATGTTTAGGATACTGTAGATTGATAGATGCTCAGGTAACCCAAAGGCCAATTTACTGTAGCCTATATACAGTAGCAATAGAAAACAGAATATTATTCTGGGTGTCTAAGCCTGCCAGTATTCTTACGTAACCCTATAAAGTATTTCTCCCTTTGATCCTTTTTCATCTCTGATCTACAAGTGGTACCCATCAAAGAGACTGGTGAGCCCACATCTTTACTTTGCTTGTTATCATGTCTCTTATTTATTTATTTATTTATTTATTTATTTATTGACCTTTCTTTAACAAGTTTTGTGTGACTGGTATTCTAGCGGTTGTGTTGGACTGTGCTGAACGTTAGACCTGACGAAGGCCCTGTTTGGCTTTGTGTCAGATGGACTTGCTCTACTACAAATCATGATGGCTTGATTCAAAGAAATGAAAGCAATGGCCTAGCTCAGGGCTTGCTACTGTATATCTACCTGCTAATCCCATTCAACCCAGTGGCATCGTCAAGTAGTATAGATTTACAGTGGCATTAACGTCACTGGGAAGTTGAAACAGAATATATTTTAAATTGTTAAAGGGGTTAATATCATCCTCAAATCATGTTTTTATCACTGTACAGATCTGCCAGCACACTGTCATCACACGCAGTGAGACAGTTAAAATAATAGACCCGCAACACTAGACCATATCATCTGCCAATTAATTAATCCAATAGAGCTTAACTAGGCCTATTAGAACTCATTCTAATTAATCAGATGTCACCAGAATTCCCACTTACCCCCAAATGTGAAGGATAATTACACAAATCGGGGGTGCCCGAAATATAACCACAATATGTATTTTTTTATACCACGTACAATAAGGGTGTGGAGTCTATATTCCTGAATATTTTTGTGTGTAGTGACAGATTTACTGGGAGGTTAATTAATCCTGGTTGCGAGTGGCAACAGACTGTGGTGCGGTTCTGCATGGTGACTCTCGTAACTGAGTGTCGGGATGTGCTCTGCGCGTAGTGGAGTGGAAGGCATAAATTCTGAACCATTGCGGGGAAATTGAATTTGGTTTCATATCAGCGGCACTCATTGTGGGAAGTATTGTCATTAGGCCCAAGGCTTTAGGTTCATAGAAGTAAGCCCTGGTAAACCAGTGAAGAGTAGAAGGATGGCATTTGTGAAGGAAACCAGAGATGTTGTACTAGTGCGGTCATCTCATCATGCTATGCAAATACAGATTCAAGTTTAAGGGGAGGGGAATATATAATGTCCATCAAATCTGCAAAGCAGTCACCAGAGCACTGAAACCAGAGCACATCCTCAGCTGGGGCACAAAGGCGTTTGGAGAGGCAGGGTACAGCTGGAGACGTGATCGAGAGTTGAGTGGACGAAGGAAGCTGTGCCGACCTTCAAAGCAGGACGGCGCTTTCTTCAGAGCTGGGGAGCAGCCAACACTGGCCAAAGGAACACTTGCAAGCATCCTGACCTCTGCAAGGGAATGACAGATCTTGGTGGACCTTGGACAGCAGCTGAAGTCCCCAACATGTTCGTCTAGTCGGCGCGACTTCATATTCGGCAGTGGCTTGGGAACTCAGTGGCAACTCGGTGACAACAAGCGGCTGTGGCCTAGCAACCAAACGTTAAACAGTGATGAAACTGTTTCACATGTAGCCTATTCACATGGGTTTTGCAAAGTCTCTGTTTATTTAGTTGTATTTATTATGCTGAATTAGGCTATTTAGTATATATTCGTGATGAGCTCGCAGGCGATGCCAAGAAGCATTCATTGACACTGATTTGGACCACATTATCGGGACAGTGGTGGGTGTATCTATGACCCCAAACACCTCGTGATTCCAGGACAACCCTCCAAATATTTTGGGCATCAGTATGCAGTATATAATAACATGATTTACTGTGACATAACTAATCTAGGTATTTATATATTTATTATATATTTATTTTATAATTTGTAAATTTAGCAATTTTTGCAATTTAGCCCTTAATTAATAACAATAATAGCAATTTCTATTATATATTTGCATTGCACAATTATCTCACATGTAGCATACAATATGCATAGGAAAAATTCAGATCCAAATTCCAAGTCCATATGTTTCAAATCACAAAGTAATAATAGTTACTAGTAGATTTTTATTTATTTTTGTTAATTTCAGATAGGTCCATCCCATTTACCACTGTGCATGCATAAATCAATTAGTTTAATAGGACTGACTTAATTAAAAGGCTGCGGTTGAACCGAGTTCATCCAATAATATCACCCTTGCTTCCCAAAATGTTTTGTATTTGGTGTGTGCTGCACAGACCTGTGTGGATACACTTCCACCGCGTTTTAGTTAATTAGCTTCCCTTGTCTTCTAATGATTGTCTTGTAGGCACAGTTGGAGAGAGATGTAGCTAGTGTAGGGCATTGGTTCAGCAACACTGCATGCTCTGAGCATCCAGAACAACTTCCTCACACATTCAAACGCATTAAAACCCAGTATTGGTCTGTGCTGTACATTTTAAGCATCCTGTCTCATCGCCATGAAATCGGGCAGTTCAATCTGTTGATTACATAAAGTTATACTAGAATTTTACTGTCCATAAGCAGAATTAGCATTTTGGACTTATTTTACTGTATGTCCTTTGTGAATTTTATAATTTATACTGTGCCATTACCACACAATTTGATTTTAACATCTACATTTAGATTATCCGAGTTAGAATGCCCACTGTCCATTTAAGCAAAGCCCATAGTGTTTAGTAATGCACAATTTAGGCTTATTTTATAGTAGTTAGGATGATTGACCTGGCCAGTCAAGAACCAAAAAAACACCTCCGTTGCCATAGCAGCATTTGCTAAGACATTGTCCTACTGAAATAGCTCAGTGTAAAGGCGTTTGATTTGATCTGAATAGATAAAATGTTTCTGGTATAGCAAGAGGAATTCCCCGTGCTGCTGTTGGCATTAGTCACATCCTCTATAAATATGTTGATAAATGGAGCCAAGTCCAGTAGCAACCACACACATCCAAGCCATAACCCCATACCTACCTCCACCACAACTCACAGATGATGAGGTGGTCATGAGCTCATCCGTTCTTTTTCCAACAAGTGGTACTGATGATTTTTTGTCTCATCTGTCCATATTGTTTGTTTCAGAACTATACAGATCTTGTCATTTACTTTTATTTATTTATTATTTATTTCTCATTTTTTCCAAAACTAGCCTTACCTTTACAGTGTGTGTGTGTGTGGTATAATATTTTGTAGTCGTCTGTTTATGTTAGTCTTTGAGTTGGCTATGCTATGCCTATATCATCTGTGTAGTCTAGTTGAAGAGCCTTGGGCAGATTTCACCAAGGTAAGGTTAAGGTGCTTTATTGTCACATACACATACATGTAGCAAATCTGATCCTCTGAATTTAACCCATCCTTCAAGGGAGCAGTGGGCAGCCACTTTGCAGTGACCAGGGACCACCTCCAGATTGTTGGCAGTGTCACTGGTCAGATGGCCCTGACTGGAGAATGAACCATGTTTCCTCTGGTTCAGTCACCAGACAGCTTGGGATCATCTTAAAAAAAAAAATAGAATATCACTTGAATCGCCATATAATTGATGATTTTCGCTTTACAAAATATATATAGACTATATAGCTAATCGCATATGCATAGGAAATGCAGCTGGCACGCAGGGAATAAATTAAATTGTATTAATTTATTTTGATATAGTGATTTAGGCGCTAATTGGGCCCTGGCAAAACACGCTACCCTCGGATCAAGACTGCCTTCCTTCTCATCAGAATGTCTGATTGGTTGGTAGAACAAGGTTATTGCACCAGCGTTAAACTTGAGGTCAATAACGAGTAGGCTAGGCTTTGGAGGAGGTAGTCTAACCTTTAGTCTCATTGTAAATGGCTTGTGTATACAGTATGTCTCTTGTTTCAGCTGGAGGAAGCTTGACTTTAGAATTCTCAGAATATTCAGAATTGCAGTGATAATATCTTTTGAATCCGTTTATAAGTGTGAGATGTGTCTATAATGTTTAGTGGGGGAATGTAAAAAAATACATTTCCATGTAAAATTTGTGAAGTATCATATTTGGAAATCGTTTTATAAAGCCTGTCACAGATCATTTGAACTGTGACTAGTCCTTATGTATTTTCTCTGACTATCATACTGCCCCTTAACTTGATGATGGTGCATAACTATTCACCAGAATGCAGGAAATGAAGTGTTTGATGCTTAAAATTTCCTGGGGGAGCTCCCCCTGTAAGCATACATGGAAATAATGGAATAACATGGAAAGCTCAAGCCAGGGAGAGATTGTGTAGGCTAAGGACGCTTAAATAAGCGCCCTGACTAGATTGGCCAAACCTATGCTTTGCTGTGATCAGCTGAGCAGTCTGGTCACTGAGATCAGCTGGCCGTGAGCTGATTGTGATCAGCTGACAATTGAGATTAGCGTGGCGTGACTTTGTGGTCTGCCAGCACTATTGCTATGCTTGATTTTTCAGACATAAAAACACAAGTTTAGATAATTTTCTGTTTAGATAATACATGTAAATGTAGTGCCTTTTAAGATTATGGATGTCTATGAGGATTTCTCTACAATTTCAGTCTCCATGGTTTTTAACAAATCTGACAAATCAAATGACCTCATTACTACAATCAAAGAATCTGAGGTTTTGACTCAACTATTGCTACTAAACTATAGTTTTCTATACGAGCACACCTCTCTGGAGAGTGATTGTAGTAATGAGGCAATGTTGCTCATGGGAAATTTACTGCAGTAGTCTCCTATAAATGCTATATATTTTGCAAAAATCTTCATCATTTTAAATGATACAGTCCATTTAAAGGTTCACAGAATATACCACATTTATTGATGTTTGTATTATTTTACATGCATACAAAAACAATGACTGCTTAACCAAGTAATTGTTCTTTCTCTCGACATCTCCTGTCTTTATTTCCAGCACGCTTGCATTACCCTGGGAAGATCACGTTGAAAAGGTTTATTCATCTTGATATGAGAGGGACTCATATTGCTCCTATACTTTAATGTATACTATATTGGTGCATTCTTTCAAACATCCTTTCCTAGCATTCTCTTCAAAACATTATTTTGGTATCGACCATTGACAGAAGTATAAATAATACAGTGCAGCAGGATTTGCACTGACGTGGTCTGAACCTATGGCCATGGGAATTCATGCTTGTCTTCAAGAAAGTTTTGGCCATCAATCCTCATTAGTATCTTTGTTTTCTAAAAAACTAAATGGGTATTTTGCATCACGATAAAAGTATTATCTTATGACTGCACTTCCTGTTGTCGTTTTAGCATTCCTAATTTTTATATATACAATTCATACTGTACATGTCACAATGGTTGCAGTTAACAGTCAGTGTGTATCTCACGTGTCACATCGCATTAACCATGCCGAACTATGCAATAATGCATGGCAAGCACAGTCAACGATTCACTCTTCTTGAAAGGAGGTGACTGTGATGAGGTGCTTATATTCTCCCTTAACATGATTCATCTATAATGTTGCCTCAGGCTGTGTATTTGGAAGGGAGAGTTTTGCTTTTGAACTGTGGAGAGCAACTCCAGGCCGTTATTATTATTCCTAGCACATTTCTGGCTGACGTGAATGAATGTTCAACCTGTCTAAGATCTACCCCCTTCCAAATTGGTGCAGGGCCCTGATCCAATTATATTGAGGCTCACAATGCGACAGACAGGCCCGACTACACGATTTCAGACTCCAGAATCCACTCACAATATTAAAGTGTCATCTACCTTGGCAAGGCTGTATTTTCTTATTTTATTTTTTACTATGAACACAACAAACCAACGTCTGTATGAATAGGATGCTAAACCTCTTCTATCATAGTGGAGCAATTACGCTATGCTCAGTGCATTTCCTTACTGGTACAGTAACAGGGACCCCTAATGTACTGTATGCTAGACTGCTATTGTTGTACAGTAGTTGTGCAAGGCTATGATCTAATTATGTTGACATACAATGCACCTGTTTGTTTGCAGCTCACCCTGTGTATTCCTATGAAAAAACGGTATGCTGTTGACGAGTATGCTTTGTTCAAGACTAAAGGATAATGACTAGTCTTAGATCGTAGCACTTATGTTGCTACAAAATGATGCTTTCATGTGTTACTGGTGGCAAACGTCCCTCACTCCTGCCATTGCCCTTGAGCAAGCCGCTGCCATCAGAATGCAGATGACACTAAGTAAAATATGTTGGCAAATTACAACTAAATGTATTTGATCTGATTACAAATATAAAGTAAAGCCAATCAACCTGCTTGTTTGAAGTTTGAAGTGGTATGTTTACACTGCAAACATTGTGAATTGAATATTGGTTTTCTCAGTTACAGTATTTCATAATAAATGGTCACATCCATGTGCTGATTGAATGTGACTGATGTATGGACCTACATGTACAGGTGTATATAGGCAGATAAAACATAACATGTCTCATACATTTTCCAGAAATTACTTTTTAATTGTGTAATTATGTATTGATAATATAAAGGTCCAATCTGTTATTTTTACATGGCAGTGTTCCACCCCAGTTAAGAAACAGACATTCTACTGTTAATGTCCTCATTTTACATTTTATGATTCTAGGATGAGATGTGTAAAAACACAACTTGGTTTTGGGCACATAACTCATGAGAAAATGAATAAATAAATACATTATATATATTTACATTTTTTTCCTCTATCGATTCAGAACAGGCATTGGTAGATATCAAACCATCAAACTTTATGGGAAACTGCAGAGACTTAAAGATAACTGCGGTTTTAAAGTACGTGAGTTAAGGCTTTACTGTTAGAAGATGCTTTTATTAATCTTGAAGTGAATTGCAATTATAGTGGGGTTTGACTTCCTGCTCTGAAATGATGACCAGCGGGTAATGCAGGCGTCCTAAACTGCAACCTTTCAGTGGTAATTGTCATGTTGATACTAATGTTGTTGCCATGTATATACAATTATATTTTCTCTGAATTATTGCTTTGATTAAACAAACAAGTATGAACTCTAACTTCCATGGTACATTTTAAATGTTGTCTTTGTAAAGTTATATTGACTAATGTAAAGTATAGTATTGAAATTGCAATGTATTCGATTGTCCTAAATTACTGTTCTCTGGATTTAGATGGGACATCAGCTATAAGAGAAGGTTAGCAGAGCATGTGATTACAATATCTGTCAAATAACTGCTCCTACCAAGATCTTGTATATGGCCTAAACTATAGGCCATTTATGTATTATTCTCCATGGAGAAGACCAGCACAGCTGCAGTCATCCCAAAGACTGGCATGCTGACTGATAACAACACTTTCTGTTCTCTGCTGTTTCTCTCTAACATTCTGTGTTATTGGATTTTAACCTTGCAATAACCCTTAAATGACCTGGTCCTAAGACAGATACATCAGCTCAATCATTAGACGGTACTAATGGCAGTTCTAAGCCAAACACATTATACCCATGTCTTATCTGAAAACCAACTTGTCTGCCTCTGTTGATACTTGAAGCACTAAGTAAAAGACAACATTGCCAGTTAAACATTTTCACCTTTGGCCTTACACATTATAAAGAATGTAATCAATGTGTTAAACAAACATTTCCATCACAAGCATTACTAAAAACGGTTATCATTTGCTCCATAAGTTGTGCTTTGTTGCATCTGTGACAACTTCTCTTCATCAAAATCAACTTTTGGCATATGCTCCAAAAAGGAGGGAGAAGAAACCCCTCTACGCTCCGCATCATTGCTCCAGCCATAAACCTTAATGACATGGGTTTGTGTGACAGTGAAATTCCACCTTCATCACTCAAAGCAGGCACGACCTCCCTGATGTCTGACTGTTTGCCACACGTCTGTGATTAACTTGTGTTGACACCTATGGGGGTTCACTCTACTATAAGATTAAGGGACACTTGCAAATGTACGACTGTATACTGTATATTAAGGCTTTCTTTGGAAAACCACAATGCAAATCGATTCGTGTTTTAACACAGTAAAATACCCCATAAGAAGGAAGATGCAATATCAACTGAAATAAAAACGAATAAATGTCAATCTACCAGATGATATATTGTCAACAATAATTAATAATTTATATA
>JAODUE010003751.1:0-32065 GCA_027564755.1 Amblyopsis hoosieri
TGTGTGTGTGTGTGTGTGTGTGTGTGTGTGTGTGTGTGTGTGTGTGCGTGCGTGCGTGTGTGCGTGCGTGCGTGTGTGTGTGTGTATGAGGATGGCTGGAATAAAATAAATTCCCTCTTTGCATTCAAATTGAGGACAACATGAGTAGTCTATCTAAATTCATATCAACACTGTGTCGGGTGAGCCATCCAATAGAGGGAAGAGCTTTTTCACAGCAACACTTTGTATGAAGTTTGTTTTTGAATTTGGTTTGTAAATGAAACGTGGTTGACTTTTATTCTGTTTGCATGGGTACACTTTCACCCTGCTCTCTCTCAGCTGTGTGCATGTGGGAGACGGGGGGGTTGTGTAATGCTAAGCTAAACACACACAAGCGTGTGTGCCCATACATGTTTGTGTTCCCATTTGTGTTTCTAAGAGAGGTAGCCTAACCGTTCTCACGACTGCACGACTGAGAGTGTAAGCCGAGGCTCACAACACTTGGGAAGGAAGTGTGCGTCTAACAGACAATACTTCACCTCCATGTGGACTTCCTCTTTTTGAATACAGGCCCTGTGTGTGTGTGTGTGTGTGTGTGTGTGTGTGTGTGTGTGTGTGTGTTTGTGCGCGTGTGCGTGTGCGTACGGAAGACAGAGGAACAGAGCTAGTCACACAAACTTATGTGCATGTGCGTGCGTGCGTGTGTGTGTGTGTGTGCAAGACAGGGGAGTAGCCATATAGTTTGAAGGGAGTAGCGCTACTCTCATGCGGACCAGGGACACACACACACACACGCACACACACACAGACATGCCGTACTTTTGCATGTCATGCAGCTGTGTGACCCTGCCCCCTTTGGGCGGGGCTGCCTCGCTCTTCCTCTTTCACATGGGTTGCACGGCGCGCTACGGTGTCCCCGCGACAAGGGAAGGCAAACACGCGACTCTCAGACCCAGCCGCGCGCAGCACACCACTCAGCCGAGCTGTACGCCAGGCAGTAAGACAGCACACGGTGGAAGGAAAGACAGGAGGGGAGAGAGAGAGAGAGAGAGAGAGAGAGAGAGCATTAACAGAGCTAGAGAGAGAAAAGGTTAGAGAGAGAGAGAGAGAGAGAGAGAGAGAGAGAGAGCATTAACAGAGATAGAGAGAGAAAAGGTGAGAGAGAGAGAGAGAGAGAGAGAGAGGGAGAGAGCAGTAACAACTAGAGAGAGAGCGAGTGAGAGATAAGGAGGAAGGGAGGAAGATAAAGAGCAGCCAGCCAGACCCAGGCAGGGGACCCTGAGGCAAGGTACATGGTGTGAAAATGCCCACCAGCTTCACAGTGGTGCCAGTGAGAGATGGCCAGAGGACGGCACATTGTGTCGGGGACCAAGAAGAGCAGGAGTCTGTGGAGGACAACAGCGTTCCGAAGGAGGAGGGAGACGAGGACACCCCAGGTACGGTTGCCTTTTCACCGCATTCCTCCTCGGTTGACCGGCAACGAGATAAGATGTTCTTCTGCGTTGAGGAGTTGGGGGAAGGAGGGGGGAGGGAGGGCGGGTTGTGGCTAGCCTTTAGCAAAGTGCTTTGTTTGCTTTCCCAACTACAGTCAACAGTGGAGTAGGTGCAGAAAGTTCCAGACGTGTAGCTTACGGCAGCTTATGTTTGCTGGTTTGTGGATTTTCCCTTGTGTGTTGCCTGCATTTGTGAGTTAAAGTAGGTTTAGTCTGCTCTCTCTCTATCTGTGTGTGTGTGTGTGTGTGTGTGTGTGTGTGTGTGTGTGTGTGTGTGTGCGTGTGTGCGTGCGTGCGTGCGTGCGTGCACCCAGACTGATCACATTTAGAACAAGCAGATGCAAACATAGCAGTACCCAGGGATGGGATGAAATACGTACCCTATACCGCGATAAAAATACTGACGATAATCTTAGCACGGTGAATGTCCATCATTGTGACAATCATAATAAGCCATGATAATCGGGATGTACATTTTTCATATCGTCCCATGCCTAGGAGTACCGCATATATACACTAGGAACCCTTCATTTCCTACCAGTTAGCATCTCTGTGCTGATAACCGCCGGCATGCTAGCTGCAAGCGCGTTGCTTCTGTTGGCCCTGCAAGTGTAGGGAAATGTAAATGCACACAGTACACACGCACACACTTTTTAATTCATATCTTTAATTTTTATGATTTTTTTTTGTATGATATGGTAAATAGCCGTGAATTTAGCTACATGTAAATGGCTGAAAGAACACTCTTTTGTAAACCAGCTCTTTCTTACAAGGGAGGTCACAGAGTTCTCAGAGTTCTTTTCCTGCCAGTGGATTGTTTTTATTTTTGGGGGTTGTGTTTTTTTTCTTTACAGTCTTTCCTCAGGCTGTGGGCCAATCAGATACCAGGGTTTAATTCCTGCAGCTGAGCTGAAATTACAGCCACATGCTGGATACAGACTGTGGAAGTCTTCTCATGTCCAAGGATGTTTGCCAGTGCAGTAGGCTTTAGATGGGTGAATCTCTCTGACGGGTCAGGATTGAGGCTGCGAGAGGCTATTTAGATCTTTAATAAAATGTTCATACATTTATGTTTTTAGTGGTCATTACGATTGTTTGACTATTATTTTGGCCAGGAGGAGGGAGGTCTATGAACTTAGTATTGGGGACCATGGGTCAAAAACATGTTGAGAACCAGGGTCAGAACCGCAGCTTTTTGTGGTATTGTGGCCCTGTTTTTAGATGTCTGATCACGGTGCTCTGGCTGTCAAGGGCCAAATTCAGGTCAGTCCGTGCGGGCTGAACTTGAGATGCCTTCTTCTCGAACACCCATTCTTGGAGCTTCCTCTGCGAGCATTTTTGCATTCCCAACACCTCCCCACCTCCTCCTATAGTGCTGTGTTTGATTCCTCAATGTAATGGTGTTGTCATTGACGCTACCCTTTGCTGCCCTGCAGGGAGCTCCCAGAACAGAGCCATACCTCCAAATATAAATAAATTAATACAAACACAATAGTCATTTTTAGTCCTGACTGACCTGTACGTATGCAAATCCTCTAACCATCCACATGTTCCAAGCCGTGTTCCCTTGCCCTAGAACCCCCCCCCCTCTTCCCCCGCACCAGCCATATTGTTCTCATTGCATGCATCCAAGTATGTGGCATTTTTGACCTGCCTGTCAGACCAGGGAGGTTCCTGGCTAACACCACGTTGTTGACTCACGTGGAAGTAATACAGGGCGGAAGGAACCGGTTGGAGAGTGGTCGATGTTATTGATTTTTATTTGTATACTTTCTCTCTCTCTCTCTCTGTATGGCTGGCTTCCCGTTGGCTGTGTCAGGGGAGGTGAGGCTCCGCCTATACTTTGCACTCAGTTTGCAGTCAGTTTGTCAGACAGTAGCTTGCTCATCACTCAGTTTAGTACTGGCTGAGTGGCAATGGAACACTCGTCCCTGTGTTTAACGTTCCCTCTCCTACTGTTATGGTTCTGTTTTTATTTTGTTTGATAAACAGATGCCTAACTAAAACTGCCCCGCTCTCCTTACCCGAACCTGGACATTTTGGATTCCCAGTTACTTGGTGGCAGCACTGGATTAGGGCAAAGATTCTACATCTGTGGAATAATCTTTCGTTTCGCTGCCGTGTTCTCTAATTCTATCTAGTCACAGTAAAAAGTCATTTTTCACTCTTACATTGTATTTAGTTTTTTTCCTGACAAATCTAATGCTTAAGTGAATGTGAAATGAAATGAAATGAAACCTTTCCTAACCAAAGCTAACATTACCAAAACTACGCAAATTTGGGTTTGAAAAGTCAATGTATTAGGTGTGGCTTAGACTTTCCCCTGCCATACATCACCATAACACAATCCACATGATTTTTGTTTATCCAATGGTTGTGTTCTGGCCTGGGTGCACAGTTAGTTTGTGGTTTGGCCTGCAACGTTTTTGGAGAGTACACACAATACCGTTGTACAAATATAGGCTAGATGTTTTAGTTGAGCAAAGTACTGTTGTTGACCTGCGGCCCATTTATTACAACGGTGCGTTGGTCCACTGTTCATGACCTGTGTGACCTGGTGTCAAAGTTGTACCTATGTTTTACAATGCTAAACTATAGCGGAAGTTTCTAAGTGGTTTAAGATTGGGCCTTTGTAGAGTCCTCAGAAGGCAAGGTACATAACAGCAGGGTGTTGCCCAGTCATCTGTGCAAATGAGGCATGTGTATGCACGGGCATGTGTTTCCTGTGATCTCTCCAGCCAGGTGTCTGTCCTGGTCTGTCTCTCTGTTTAAATCTCTCTCCTACTGTACCTTTCCTCTAAGTTGTAATTTGCCGACAGCTTTACATTGCTGTGCTGCAGAAGATGCAGTTTGACTCCCAAGTTGTCTTACATGCTTGCTTGGGGAGTGTCACTGTGTTGCAGCTGCTGCTTTTCTGCGTAGCATAACCTGTTTCTGTGTCAATCATCTGTCACTGGGTTTAGGTTATGTCCTTAGACCGGTACTACTATTAGTGTAGTTGTTTTGTTGGCATCTTGAGATGTCTAATATCTGACAAAACTAGGCAATTCTTTTGCGATTTTATCACTAAATGCCAGTTTTAACGACAGGGTAACGATACCAAGAACAGATGTTCAGCGTCTATATCAGCTGGTTAAACTGAATGTCCACGTTTCCTACAAAACTGCTGAAATGAACAGGGTGTGGGGCGTTTGCGTCAGCCTTCAGTGATTTATTATGCGCCAGATGGTTTGTAACATCTGGGAATTGTCCTTGGAATCTGTTTGGAAAAAGGACAGGCACTTTCGCTTTTCTTGTCAGGTGATTGGATGAACCACCTGTCTATCACCATCTATCACAGTCTAACGTCAACCTTAACCATGCCTGTAGCTGCCAGTACTTCCTCAACCCTAATTAACTACATATCGAAGCTGTTGCTATGTCTGCTACTGATTAGTAGATGTCCATAATCTTCAAATGTAGCTCCCGAGTTTTTCTCATAGGGCAGTTTATCTGGATAGACCCGCCCACCTCTGACTACGGTTTCCGGATTCCTCTCTCTCTTGGTCCCCCTCCCCCCCCCCCCAACCTAGCAGCCCCCGTTTTGTACTGCAACTCTCAATGTGGAGCTCCTGATAAGACATCACACACGCAGGCACATACGCAGGCACACACACACACACACACACACACACACACACACACACACAATATGTAGAAAGTATTCTTTCCCTTTTTAACTTCTTATCTGCAGCTCTCCCAGCTGTGTGTCTGTGAGGCCTTGTGGGCTCACACCACTTTGCTTGCATTTAGGTTCCAGACATGAAGACATTACGGCGTGTAATTGTGTCCCCCGTCTGTCACATTTTGTCCCCGTCCGCGGAGCCTTTTGCCGCCGAAACAGGGTAGGACCGTTTCCCGATAAACACGAGGATGTCGTTATTACCTTGATCGTTAGCGCTTTGGTCCGTTAGTGGGAGAAGTGATAAAAGCCTGGGAAAGACTAAGCTAAATTCTACAGCTCTAAAATAACCATCAACCATCAACTGTTGTTATCTGATTGATGTAATGGCATCAATCAGATTGATTTATTGTAATGGTGCTAGTGTGGATTGGACCCAAACACTTATTTTTTGAATGGGATATTGATAAATGTATGATGTTTCATTTATTTTTCATTCTTATTGTTTACCAGCTCTGCTGTGCAGTCATGTGGGAAAGGGTTAACCACTACATGCTCCTTCAGCTAATGAGCTGCCACCACACATTTTAACAGTGTGGAGTGGTGCGCGAGTGGGTGCTAGCTCTGGGTGCGTTCAGTGGACTGACCGTTCTGAACGTTCAATGACCTTTTTCACCGAACGACCCGTTTTGAACCACTTTTAGAGCCGTTTGCTCCGTTTAATGGGCGTGGCGAGTGTTGCTCAGTGACGCGTAGAAAGTGTAGCCGCATATTTTCCAGGGTGTTTTATAAGTCATCATCACTATTAGTACCATTACCAAATGTCACTTACTGTATATTACATCTTTCCATCTTAAATGTTTGAAGTCTCACTCTGATATGAAATGCGTGAAATTCTTAAATCCAATATCTTGACACAGCCATTATGGACATATCCTTATATTGGAACAGTGCGCTATATGCGCCGACAGAAGTGGTTCCAGAGCCACGCTGGTCCCTGTGGATCATCTTGTGCATCTGTACTGCTGAAACACATCAATATAAAGCAGTAAAACACAAACTATGGCTTTGTTGTTGTTAGCATTGTGAGCGCTGTTCATCCCACAGGCTACATGTACAGTCCAGCTCCTCCCTCTTTTGCAACCCGCTGTTCATCCCACAGGCTACATGTACAGTCCAGCTCCTCCCTCTTTTGCAACCCGCTGTTCATCCCACAGGCTACATGTACAGTCCAGCTCCTCCCTCTTTTGCAACCTGCTGTTCAGTCCACCGCCGTTCGCGTTCATTGAACTTGTAGCAACCGTTCCACCCGTCCTGAATGCAGGGCCTGTCTGTGAGCGGGACAGTGTTGGGAGTGTGGTTCACGGTACCCAGCGAGGATTGGAAGCAGGTATAGGCAATCATTTATCACCGGTGTCCGCAGAGCAGGGAGACAGACCAAACAAGGATGTGCATGGTACATGTTGGACCCTTTAGCCAGGCCTGAGAATGATTACGCACGTGCTTTGTTAGCACAGAACACTGCAGACGTGTGTGTGTGTGTGTGTGTGTGTGTGTGTGTGTGTGCGCGTGTGTGTGTGTGTGTGTGTGCATGTGTATGCGTGCGTGCGTCACATAGTCTTGTGCAATGTGTGGCGAGTGTCCCAGGACAGATCCATAGTACAGCTTAAAAATACATTATACACTAAACACAAGGGCCATAGTTTTGTAATTTTTAAGACACATTTATTAGCATCCTAGAGTCTGTCGCTGGCCCCCAAAACTCTTGATGGGGTTCTAACTAGGGATGGCACGATCCAGTTTGTTCAGTCTTGATACCGACTACTGATCCGATTCCAGTGTTAAATTAAGTTTTAAGTTATGTTGCAAAGTTAATGACATCCAATCTCTATTTTAGGACTTAGATGCATTATAGAAACCTGCTGCTGATAGTGTGGCCTGGGTAGGTTAGACATGGCTGATGCTTGACAGTAGACCTACGCCTGATCCAGCTATATAAGTCAGTATCGGACCGATTTCCGATCTCAGTATCGTATCGGTGCCATCCCTAGTTCTAACACCTGCAGACATCAGAGGTAGTAGTATAGTATGTGGAAACGGTTAGTGCTGTGTACGTTTGCAGACACTTGTGAGGATTGACTGTAGGTTAAACTAACATTGATATAGCTAGGTGCTATCATTAGCTCTGTCTCTGCACATACACACACATACTGTACAAACATGACAAAGAACCATGAAACCATGAAACAACATTCACACACACCCACAAACGAATATATCCTTGCTACCCAACAGACACACACTTTTAAAAATGATTCCACCCACTCCTATGTGTTGTGTAACAGATCGTGATGTCTTTAACCCCCCACTAAATTCAGCACAAATACTACAGTAAACATGTAACATCATATCAGTTGGCACTAAATCTTTACTACGATTTAATACCCTGTCTTTTAAGTCCTGTTTTGACTTCAGGGTAACAGATTTTCAGTTTCTCATATAATTTTATCAAATTGGATCCTAGAAAAAGACTGATGTGACCAGGGTGTGGAACATTTGTTTCACCCTTCAGTGACTTATAATGCTTTTTGTAGTTACGCAATAGTCGCAGGACAAAATGAGGATGTCATTATTAGGACTGAGAGACAAAGTGTATATCCTGTGTATATTTTTAGGCTATTATCCTGTTAAAGAATGCAAATGAGTTTGAGCGATATGATGATTTCTTCATTTAATCTCGATAACAATACTATTGAAGTAACCAAAAAATACATCTAATCATAACTATTTTACATCCGTTAGTGGCTTTATTTTGGAGTCATCAACATTTCTAGAGGGCTGTAAGGGCATAGCCTGGACGATTACACACCTCTGTGCAACGGAGGGTGAGACAGGCTGGAGCCTACACTTGGCTTTTGTTTTTTTATAAAAAGGCCAGGAGGATTAGCCTAATCTGGTTACTGCCTCTTCAACATGCTCTTGAGATAGAACTACACCAAGGCGTGGACTAGCAACCGGGCGTCTTCTAGCGACAGCCTTAATTTCCATTTCTGTCATCGCATGCTCGTGCGAGGGCGCTCTTTCAGCTACCTTCTGAGTCTGCGTGGACAACCCAGAAAACGGCAACAAGGAAGTTGCGGGACTATTGCTGACAGCTAGTACAGAGCGAACCACAACACTGACACCAAAATCTGGTAGCCTTGTGCTTGCGTTATCAAACATAGGCCTTTCTATGCCTTTTGTTAATTCAAAATGAAATTCTGAGATGACGAAGGAGTCATAGGAAACATAAACAGGAGAGCAACACGGCGCATATCCATCCATTTGCAGTGATTTGGAGGTATCATGTTGAAATGCAGTAACAGTAAATCGTTTACTTGTTTTTGGGCTGCTGAAATAAAAAATACATGTTATTAGGTTTTTGTCTTTTTTATATTGATATTACTCTGCAAGAAAGCCTGAAAAACCTTTACTTAGATTCTGGTTGGTGGAAACGCTAGCGATTTCCTTCACCTCTTGCTCGATTCAAAATTTGGAGAGCGTCAGGTTTCGGTCGATAGGAGCGGTTGGTCCAGCGGCTTCCACACACACGAGCGAAAATTACTGCGGTGTAGTTCTAAATAGACAGGCTCGCTTACTGTATCAGCTGCCGTGACACAGGCACGACTACCGCAACACAGGACACGTTACGTGTGTTCTAGCCATCCGCTAAAGGCTGGGGTCCGCACCGGTATTTGCGGGGTGCCACCTCAGAGCAGGACCACGGGCTCTGTTCGCACGGCTCTTGCTGAAGAGCACAGGAGCTCTCGCAGGCTGAAGGCCAACAGCCATCTTTTTCAGAATACGTTCACTAAAGCGTTCCACTAAAGAGCTAAAGAGATTGACGTTGAAACTATTTGTCACAGAAAATTGCTCGTAGTTAAGGTCCCCCCCCCGCTATTGTGCTGCAGTCTTGTGTTCTCCGTGACACGCAACCATGGCATCCATGCAGCTACACGGCAATATGCTGACACTACTGGTGGCAGCGTTGTTGTGCAGATGCACGCAAGAGTACAGTAGATGGTAGCATACCCGAAAGCCCTGTTCGCTTCTGAATACCTTGTACCGCTTCTCTTATTCATGTTATGTAATATAGTATAATATATTATGTAATCTGCTATTAAAACAGGCTGTGCTCCCCCCCACACACACACACACACACACACACATCTAATGCCCCTGCCTTCTTTATCCTCTCTTTGCAATTGCCCCTCCCCCTTTATGTGTGTGTATGTGTGTGTACAGCATTCATCAGGGATCACAAGCTGAGAGGACGTGTGTGTGTGTGTGCGTGTGTGTGTGTGTGTGTGTAAGGGTGCTTTGTGATGCATGGCTGATGCTACTGACTCTGTCCTGACTGGCCACTGGCGCACTCACAAACACACACACACACACACACACAGTATGCATGGAGATTCACAGAAGTAGCTGATCCTCACACACACACGCACACATACGCAGTGCGCGGGCATTGTCCTGGACTTCCAAACGCTGTCTCTCCACCCTGGACCCCCTTACTGGTTTGAGTGATACCCCCCCCCCCCCCCCGCTAAGACCCCCACCTTTCTCAGCCCCGCTCCTCGGCATGGAGCAAGGGGAAGGCTCTCGACGGAAGGGTGAGTGGTGTTTGTCTGGACCTGGTATCTGCTCATCAGCGCCCGTACGCTAGTGGTGTTGGGGGGCTGCGGGGTGGGCACCTGGTCCGAGCTGTAGTCTGTTACTTTCCCCTGTAGCTTCCTTTCTATCAGGTCATTGTCTGGATAATTGTTTGCACGAAGTTGCTTTTGTTTTGAAAGTGAAACCAGGCTGGGCTTAATGTGACATTGTTATGTGGTTATATGGTTGGTGTGCTATATAAGATTTGTTAAATGAATGAATGAATGAATGAAATATTGCTTTTGTTGACTCAAATTTAATGTGTAACTCCTTGTGATACAATAGAGGTAGTTGGTTCATTTGGCCAAATACTGTTAAGTCACCAGCGGAGCTAGGATGAAGGGTTTGAAGACAGGACGTCTAGACTGCGGTCACTTCTAATTTACCAGATTTACACTTATTTATCAAATAGATTACCCCTGTCCAGTCTGAGCCTTCTTGTCCTCCCCAAAAAGAGTGATCCATAGCACACACACACACACACACACACACACACACACACACACACACACACACAATGTTATTTTGTTTTCAGATTTCATGTAACATAATATAATTAAAGTCTGAACATAGCATATCAGCGCATATCAAAAAGTGCTACATGGTTCTATACAGGGTTTGAACGGAATAGTATGTTCCCTGTAACCTCTCTCTCTCTGTCTCTCTCTCTCTCTCTCTCTCTCTGTCTCTCTCTCTCTTTCTCTCTCTCTCTCTCTCTCTCTCTCTCTCTCTCTCTCTCTCTCTCTCTGTCATTGCGTTACCTCTCTCTTCCCCTCAGCTTACAGCGTTGTCACAGTTTGGAGCTTAGCAGTTATAAATAGGACCATTTATTACCATGACGATGGAGAGGCTTGGACACATGGAGGCTAGGCTAACCGACAGGTTACCTGGACTGGGTGGGCTAATGTCGTCTGGATAAAGTAGGGAATGACATTCCCTCACAATCCCCACTAAGAGGTAATTTAATCAAGTGACTGCTGTTGACCCTGCCAGGCATGCCCCTCTAATGACCTGTGGCTCTCTATGTTAGATGTTAGCTCCACCTCACTGGGTTTTCCTAGATGTTATACCTGATGATGAGGATGATAGGGCTGTGTATTGGCAAGAATCTGGCGATACGATACATATCACGATACAGGGGCAACGTAATTTGTGGAAACCTGTCGCCCCTGCAAAAAACAACAGAAACACTCATGTAAACGTGCTCAGGGACTGCAGATGGAAATTAGCTTAAAGCTAAATCTGGTAACAAGCATCTTTCCTCTCTTTTGAGGTAATTGTATTTTGTACATGGTCCCTTTGAGTAATTGCAGTGTACTGTTGTTAGTTTGTGTTTTATTTGAACGGAGTTTAAGACAAGAATGGTGTCCGCGTCTTCTGCCGCCGTTACAAAGACTACAAACCCGTAAGTCGTGTAAGTGACGTCATGAAGCCGAAGAAGGCATTGTTTTGGTGACGTGTGTTGTGCGAGACGAAAGCTGTAGTTCACTGAGCGGTTACACACAAAACTAAAGATTACTTTATAGTTTTACAACAAACTGCAATGTTCTTGACTTGAACAATTATCTTTTAAATAGACAAACATCATATGTGTACTTCCTGACACAATTAAATGTATTTGATTCTCACCCACTACCATACATATTTTTTCAATTAAAGGTCCCATAATGCGGAAGTGACTTCGGCTCTCTATAGTCTACGATCCATATTCCAGAAAGACTGAGAGAGGAAGAGGAATGGAGACATGCAGTGGCATGGTTTCCCATGAGATGTAATATTAGTGTGTCGATACAGTATGTATTCTTGTGATCCACCACCTCCTGGACCAAACATCATGTAGATGTTAACAGTTCAACGGGTACTTCAGTGGTGTCACAGTGGGGGCCCTCTGCTGCTCAGTGGATGACATGAAACTAGAAGGATGCATATAAGTCAACACGGTGGCCCAGTGGACAGCACTGTGGCCTCACAGCAAGAAGGTTCAGGGTTTGAACCCCGGTCGTTCTGACCTTTCTGTGTGGAGTTTGCATGTTCTCCCCTTGTCTGTGGGGTTTCCCCCAATATCAAAAAACATGTCAGGTTCAAGCTGCACAGCGGCTGCCCACTGCTCCCCTTGAGGAATGGGTTAGATGCAGAGGATGAATTTCGCTACGTGTATATGACAATAAAAAGCACCTGTGGAATGCAAGTTCCTTCATGAAGGCTGGCTTGTTGTGGAGGTGGTGACCACTCTCACAGAAATAGCCTACTCCACTTAATTGTAAGCTAATACAATGTTGTCAAATATCTCCTTGCATTTCACTAGTTTACAGTTCTCTGTGCATGTTGAAAAAAAAAATCAGATAATTCTACACAGCCCTGGCTCCGTAAATAGCAACATAATAAAAAAAGTGGCCAACACTGCTCGTATCAACAAAGCCGTAGCACTACGCTTTGCTTCACAATGCATTTCGACGCGTGAGCCGCCAAAATGGAGTACCGCGGTGCGATACTGTTTGGATTTGAGCTTGAAGTTAGCAAGAATGACTGACCATGCCTCTTTAACTGCCTGCGTAGCCTCAAACTCAGCCTCAGGTTTAGTGGTTAAAAAATGGTGATGAATTCTTCTCTGCTTGTCTAGTCTGTATGTGTTCCTAGAGCTTGATGTGACATTTAGATGTTGGTTAATCATAATTTATTAGGCCTACATTCCAGTTCAGTATCGATGATAGCTTTCTGTTTTAAAGATGGAGTCAGGGATTATGCCACCACATTGGCACATTAAACACACATCTCCATGGCTAGGACGTTGTGTGGTGCGGTCTGCACCACTTTCTTTGTTCAGGTCCTGTGGCTCCCGCTAGGTTTAGGCAGGAGTGTTGCTGCGTTCAAATGTAGTTGTGTTTACAGTGTTCACGAGTTCAAGAGTCCATATATGAACGCTCCCAACTTGTAGCTATTGACAATGTTGTTGTGGAAACTTTCTGACAGAGTTCATGAGTTGTGTACACGATGTCGTAATCATGAGTTCCATTTGAACGTAGCATATAAAGCTCTGTATGTTCTCTCCTTAGGCTACCTTTAAAGGTATGGTCAGTCATTCTTGTTAACTTCGAGCTCAAATCAAAACAGTATCGTCTCTCACGTCGAAATGCATTGTAAAGCAAAGTGTAGTGCTATGGCTTTGTTGACACGAGCAGCGTTCGCCACTTTGTTTATGTTACTATTTACAAAGCCAAGTCTGTGCAGAAGTATCACATTATTTTTTTAACACGGTTGAGAACGGTAAGATAGCGAAATACGAGATGTTTTTTGAATTTGACTAATTGTGTATTAGCTTACATTTAGCTTGCAATAGCTGACTTTACCTTTAAATGAGTACAGCATACAGTCATGCCAAGCATATGTCTACAGATGTTGTCCTTCGGTTGGTGCACATAGGCCTCCATCTGTTAACTAGGCCACCACCGTCTTGCTCCCGGCACTGTACATGAATCCGGACCATGTCTACTGGGACTGTTGACTATAAACACCAGCATTCTTAAAAACAATCACACATATTAACATGTACACAATAGAGGGCTTTAGACTGACACATTCGTGTGAAATACAAGCAAGCCCACCCACCCACACCCACACACACACTTAATCAATGTGTGCAATGTGCATATAGAAGTTTGGCCTTTTGTGTTTGTTTCGTGGATGTTTCTTCAATACTCACCACATATGGGGTAGCAGCTGATTACTGTGCTTTAGAATGATGTTAGCAAACAATCAGTAACTTTATGTACGGACCGATAATACACGATGTAAGTGCTTATTTGTTTGGGGAACAGCAAATTATTATATTTATGTATTATTTTATTTATATATTTATTTATTTTTTATAAATTATTATTATATTTTATTCACTATAGTCGATTGTGTCCTACACATGTAGATGTTATAATAATAATGATTGTACTAACATATGCATCAAGCAAACATGACTTGAAGTGAAGTGCTTTACAAAAAACAACACAGTTTTGAAACAACCTTACTATAAGTTTAAAACTAGGAATTAATGTACTATTTTATTTTATTTACCACAGTTATCAAATATCATAATAAAAAAACAGGTTTAATTGTGTTAGTGGCACCAGGCGTCATGTTGTCAGTAATTTAAGTGAGTGCATCTATAATTTTTCGGCTTCATTGAAAACGTCAGCAGGCCAGTGCTGCATGGGAAAAAGCAGCACCTCACCTGATTTAGAAACAGCGGCTCCAGCTTTATCCGCCCATCCTCAAAGAGGATTTAGCCTATTTAGCCAGCGCCATTTCAGACCACGGTTACCTTTGATGTGTTGTAGCATCCCACCAAGCCACTAGCGGCCGGTCTCCCCTGCTAAGAAATCCAGCATTAGCTGGTCACCAGCATAAGGTATGTTTTGTATGCTGGAACCAGCATGGAATGCTGGTTTGCTGGTACCCCGGCATCCCATGCTGTTTGCTGGTGTGCTGGTATACCAGCTAGACCAGCACTACCCCAGCACTAACCAGTATGAACCAGCCTGGACCAGCATGGAATTCATTCTGGTTTATGCTGGATTTTTTAGCAGGGTTTGTAGAGAGTGAGGATGAGGAAGGGAATCAGAAGTGAGAAGGAGAGACCCTACCTCTATACAGTGAAAAGCACCATGCAGTACAAAACTGCCGTTATGGCACACTTGCCGACTGCTTTCTCCCTGTATATTAGGCCATATCGTCCCACACCTGGTCTACCAGAAGCACTAGGCCTAACGTTCCATATATAAGCCATCCCACTCTCTACCAGCACTGTAAAGAGCCTCGGCGTGCAAGGACATAGTGACTTTCCCCTGTGATTACCAGAGGGCTTAGCCGGGGCAGCAAGCCTCTTACTCTGCCCAGCGACAGGATCATGCAGTCAAAGGTACCCATGAAATCCCTGGCTGCAGCCAGGGACACTTATGATCGATCAGGGCCACAAAGTCACAACACACTGACAGCCGGAGAATCCCCTTGTGCTTTGCAGGCGTTTTGACATGTACGTGTGTGTGTACACACAATCGCACCATCATTTTCACAGGCACACACACTGCACACCAACAGGCATACAGTAGTACATACATACGCAAACATTGACCAAACCACATGGTGATAATATTGTTTTCTGTTCTACATTTGACACGTGTGTGTGTGTGTGTGTGTGTGTGTGTGTGTGTGCTGTATGTACACGAATTGAATGATTGTTAGTAAATTATTAGTAAACATTTAGATTTGACCATTTGCAGCCTGCTGTTGTTCAACGCCACAAATTTGCAGGTCACAGTTCAAGAGTTCAAGTGGAACTCTTTGTCAATCAGACACAGCTGACTGTGCTGTTATCTGTTGAGCCTGACAGAATGTTGGAGGTAGTGTGCCTCCAGGCTCGGAGCTGCTCATTCAAAACATTTGCCTTGAACACGTGGCTGTGCGGAATCCTGGGGAGCAACAACGCACAGTCACGCTTTACAGCTGGGCTTTAAAACATTTTCTCTGCAGACTGCTAGGCCTGTGTGAGCGGTGTGGAGCGCCTATGTGAGTTACTGCGGCCTGTTGACACAAGGACACAAAACCAAAAAATAAAAAAACAACATAAATGTGACCTTAGGGTATTATTAGGGTAGAGAAAAGTGCATTTAAGTATTTCAGGAGTTTGTTTGTTGAATCTCTGTCGGGAGGAGAGTTGCATGACGTCTGTTTTTCTTGCTGTTATTGGTGTGCCAGTTTGTCAAATGTACTAATATGTAATCCTCCATAACTCATTCCACAGGTGCAGATGTTCAAAGCGGTGCGAATGCTGCCTCATTTTGTCCACTGTAATTTAAATATGGTTTTCTTTGAGGCCTTTTGTCTCACACTGTACGTTTATACCCTCCGTCTAGGTGACGGCATCCCAAAGGAAAACAGTCCTTTTATCAACAACACAGACAACGACAAGAACAACAGCTATGACGGCAGAAACATGGCCCTGTTTGAGGTAACAGTTTCACCCAAAGGAAAGATGCCATTCTTTCTCGAATTGTTCTCTCTCTTTCTCACAGACACACACTCACACACAACGTCCTGCCTTCCTTTCTCATGTACACATCAAAGTGGAGTTGACAGGTTGACACATAAGCTTTCACACATTTTGGGCCAAAGCTTATGTGCTGAACTAAGTTGAGTAAGGGTGAGTGTGGGGCGGGCTCCGATGAGTATTTAGTAAACACTAATCACTAAACAGAAGTTAAAGAATGTCAAGCCAAACGCTTTTATCCAAAGTATTACAGTGAGTGAGACAAGTATATTCAGATTCAGAAAACGTTATTCATCCCACAACGGGCAATTCAGTTTACAGTTCCCAGTAAACAAGACATCACCCATAACATACATACTATGTCGGGACAGACCGGTTACATCTAGACGTCAGCCACACACAGGCTACCTTGCCGAGGCTATACTTTACCGTAGGAAACACATTTTTCTATTTCCCTCTCTATCACTTTAAACTTTAATGTTGTGAACTCATGGAAAAGTGTTATTGCACCTCTGTTATATTACAACAAACAAGATGTATGTGAAAGCTACAGTAGCTGGCCATCAGGACTTGCTGCTCAACATTTTGCTTTGCTTGCTGTACATTTGGGTAGGAGGAGATGGACAGCAACCCCATGGTGTCGTCTCTCCTCAATAAGCTGGCGAACTACACCAACCTGAGCCAGGGAGCACAGGAGCACGAAGAGGCCGATGATGACGACGACGGCCCAAAGGTTAAAGCTGTCCAGGTACAGAGTTAAGGCCTTTATAGTGTATCTCCCCCCCCAGCTCTGAGCCTGGTTTCACCCATTACACAACTTTTGAACACGTTTGAATTTGGTGCTGCACGAGCGGACGAGATGTACTGTTGGAAACCAGCCAAGTCCAGGGCGAGTTTTAACGCATATGACGTGTAGAGCCATTTTCAGACCATAAAATTCACTCCCTTAGAGATATGGTGAGAAGCTTGTCTATCCATGAGAAACTCGGAGTAGAGCCGTGGTATTCGGGTATTCGTTCGTTGGGTATGTATTCGATTTAAATATTGGGATTCGAGTAGTCGCTTTTTCACATTATGCATGCATGTTTTCCCATTAATCCCTACTGTCTCCACATAAACCCACATGTTGAAATGTAATTGCCTGCCCTACACTGTGTCATCAACGCAATTGATTGCAATTGGCTCTGTTTGTAAGAAGAGAGTGAGGCTATTCATTCAACACACTTGGCTAATACAGGAGGTACTGTATATGCTATTTGACAGCTCTGACTGGCTCAATTGCGCATAGCTATGTTTACATGTGTGCTTACTGAAACTAGGACTCGAAGATTTCTTCTGTTATACTTCTTAATTATAGTTAATTAATTTTAGTCGTTCGGAAATACCATCAAGTATTCAAAACCTGTAAAATGGTATTCGGGACAGCCCTAGAGAGATTATATCTCCACACTGGCCTGGGAACGTCTCGGGATCCCCCAGTCAGAGCTTGCGATTGTGGCTCTTGAAAGGGAAGTTTGGGGTCCTTTGCTGGAGCTGCTGCCCCCGCGACACGACTCCGGATAAGAGGGTGAAGATGGATTGATGGATGGATGGACAATATACTGTATATTATAAAACACATAGATTGCTTCCCAAAATCTGGTGAAAGCCCAGTCTCTTTTTATGAGACATTGAGACAGCTACTACACATGATGTTAGATCTACATATACAAACTGTCTAATGTCTTGGCAGCAGACATTTAGGTCAAGTTATTTTGTTGTGAGTGTGAAATACTTTTTTAACTACACATTTTGGGCAGGCACAACACAGGACAGCTCAAAGGGGCTTAATGCTGACAAATGGCTGTGGAATTAATGAATGGGTGAAACCTCCAAGACATTCAGTGAGCTCTAGTTGAAGGTCAGATAGACCTGGTGCACCGTTGTTGAATTGTAGAAAACATTTGCAGGGAAATATATGTCGAGCACAGGTATGCTTGAAAGTATCTGTAGGCTTATGAAGTTTTACTCTTCTAGACGAGAGACTGTGGAAACTTAATAAGATATCCTTTTTGTTCTTGAGCTTGTTTATGCTTAGATAACATGTTAGTATAGTATGTACGTACGTTTTTGATTGATAGATTGATAAAGGTGGTCCAAACTGTCAAAGTGTATTTCAGCTGAAACAGGTAAATGAACACTTTGTGTTTCCTAGAAACTGCTTGATTTTTGCATGTATAACTGCAGATGACTAGCTTGGAATGCTAATGTTAGCATGTTGTTTGCATATTGTTGACAGTATACTATACAGTACCGGTATTTGATTTTTTTTTTTTTTTTACTGTGGCTGGACAGCTGAACTGGCCCATGTAGTGTGTAAACTAGTGATTAGTGAAGTCCATTGTAGAAGGAAAAAACAAAAACGTTTAGGGTGAAAACATTTTTTTCATATTCCGTGGGTCGGCATACAGGGATAAGTGACAAGAGCTCATTTTAATGAATTAATACATTTGATATAAATCTGTATAGTATTATCAAATACAAAAAACTATTTTGTTTATATTAAATATTTTTACAATGATGATGAAATAATATAATTCCAAATTGTTTTACTTACTTTGATTGTTTTTAGTAATTTGCAGGAAAGTGTGTCTCTGTTGTATTGTCTTCTGATATGCGCTTTATTCTTGATTACATTTTCTATCACGTGGTCCGCTTTCACACAGCACCTTGTGTCCACACCATTTCTTTCATTGTATTATGAATCTGTACCTTTCTTCTATCTGTCCTCTGTCCGGGGATAGAGGGCAAGTTCTTTTGTTTTGAGTGTGAAATGCTTTGCTGATGAATAAGTGCAGGAAACCGTCCCCCCCTCATCCTAACTGATGATGTCATCGCCTCTGCCCTTCTCCACTCAGAGCCCTCAGATGGGGACCTTCATGGGCGTCTACCTCCCTTGCCTCCAGAACATCCTGGGGGTCATCCTCTTCCTGCGTCTCACCTGGATCGTAGGCACCGCTGGCATCATGGAGTCGCTGGCCATCGTCTGCATGTGCTGCTCCTGTGTAAGTCAAATAACAAACAAACTAGCAGCGGTGGGCGCCGTAGTGTTGTTGAAGAAGACCAGCGGTTCTCAATGATGCCATCTGATAACCGTTTGAAATGAGCTGATTTGAACATGTTTACCGCTGCGTATTGGATCTTTAATATAATTTAATGTCAGCAAATAATATCTCATATTTCATCAGCCCTACTCTTTATGTTGCTTTATAAACCTATAGCAGCAAACAACGATTTCCTATGTAAGTATAAAATATATAGCAGCGTAATGGCGTCCTGAGCAGAGAATGACTTCACACTCCCTGTATGTGTGTTGTAATCAGAGCTCCACTGTTGTGAAGTGCTGTTTGAGATGTTGGTATGAAGTATGAAACCTAGTGGCAGCAAGTCATATACTATAGATCCACTTTCTACTCTTAAAGCCAGGTTCAACTAAAATGAGGCGGTAACATTACGTGTGAGAGGGCCCGCTGCCTGCTCCACGGCCATTAGCACAAATGACTACACAGAATGATTTGTGTGGACCGTATTTCAGTGATAAATGGATGCAGGCTGTGATGTAGAGTTTTGCTAACATTATAAGCAGACATGCTACACGCAAAACGCGACACACACAGGCGGGGAATAAGCGCATGCATAAGTCTGCCACCAATCGCGAGCGAGACTGCCGATTGGCCCCGTCTATATTTATCCACAATTGCTTTCTGCTTCTTTTCCGGCTCCTAATGATACAGTTCCTGACAGCTTGAGGCATAATCTCTCTTTGCAGAGCATCAGACCCACAGACAAATGTGTGGGTGGCTCTACTTCTTTAATCCCCGTGCAGACAATGGGTTTACTTAATCGTATTTAGGCAAGTCCAGTAGTGCAATCTTAATTGAATTGAACCTGTCTTGTTCCTGTCTCATATCCCTTCCTGTGACTATTAATAGTATTACTTCCTTGCTATACCTAATAATGACAGTAGCGTGTGAGGTGAGATAAGAGATAAGATGTTTCCGAAATCAGGAAATTGACCATAATAATTCTCCACTGCTTTAATTACATGAATTTAAAGGAGCATTATGTCAAATTTGCTATAGAGAATTCCAAATTTCTAAATAATTTCTCTTGCTTTTGAATGGCTGCCCATATATTTCACAGCGAAGGGGTCTTCGGTGGGCGTGTCATCTGCCTTATCACAGCTGTTACATTAGCACTGAGCTGGAGGGACTGTGTTTAGCCCGGGAGATTAACAGACTGTTCTGTTTCTGTTGAACCTTCATCTTCCCTCATTCATAGGTCAAAGCTCATAGCACAGCTCTGTGCGATGAGCTCATGGCACAGCTCTGACCTGACAAATGTCAGGGGCTTTAAATATGTGGTTTCTTCCAGTATAGGTCAGTTTTATTCAGGTTAGCCTTGGTCAACTTAATCTTAAACTTACATTATGTCATTCAGTCCCATAATAAAGAAAATGACTACGTGTAGAAATGCTCAACATGTAAAATATATTTCTAAAATATTCAAAAATGCTAAAACTAGTGCCAAATGCTGAATATGTTTAATTCTACATAACTACGATAGAGGCACAGAGAGCTGTATAAGATGTGTAAGAGCTGAATAGTTCTTAAGAGACCAGATCTCACATGGGTCTCTCTCTTGCTCTGATTTGGTTTTTCTATACAAACGTGTAAATTGAGTTTCAGCAGAGATTCTAGTATTTCCCATTTGCAGTCAACACTTTTGTCTGCACAATCAATCAGTCATTGATGATTACCAGGGTTTGGAAGTAACTGATTACAAAAAAACAGTAACCATTTCAGTTACCTGCTAAAATAGTGAAATCAGATTACAGGTATTTAAATAAAAACTAAGTATGATTACTGGTGAATTGAACACTTCCTCCACCAGATTAGCATGGTGCTATACGCATGGTGCCGACGTTCTTCTGACATAGCAACAAAAAGGATAAGGAAAGATATGTCATTTCAGTATAATGTTATGTATATTTATTGTATTCCTTCATGCACCTGTTTTTAATAGTTTAATAGTTTTGTTTTTTTATCTGATTCCGATACTATTTTTATTAATGTTTTTCTCTGTATTTTTTTATTCGTTTATGGGAAGCACAACTAGTGTGCAGTATTCCCTCTGTAAAGCACTTTGAACTGCAATTATGTATGAAGTGCTATATAAATAAAGATTATTATTATTATTATTACTCCTGGAGAAGAAAAATGCAATAAAAAATCAGCTGTAACCTTTCATTAACGTCGATCGATAATTGAAATAAAGTTCTACTTTAATCTGATATCCTGTCCTGAGCAACATAAACTGTGACAAATATAGAAAGATTTTGCACACCAACGCAGTAAATTGCTTTGAATGGCATTTCTAAGAACATTGTTTAGATGTGAAGTAATCTAAAAGTAATGGAAAGTAACAAGATTATGTTACTAAATTTAAGTAATTCAAAAAATACATTACTGAATATAATTTTAGTCTAGTAACTAGTAACTCTAACGGATTACATTTAATAAGTAACCTACCCAACCCTGATGATAACATACTGTAATGTCAAGAGTATTTTGACAATACCCTTTTGAGTATCTGCATGAATCTATAAGGCCTACAATATGTATTGATACAGCCGTGTCAAACTGATAAGTCTTTATTTCCCAACAGACCATGTTGACAGCAATATCGATGAGTGCAATTGCTACTAACGGAGTAGTGCCAGGTAAGGCCGGCTCAGTTTTAGCCCCTAAAACCTTTTTAACTGTCCATTTTCAGTAATAGTTACCAGATGGTATTGTCAAATTGTCTCTTGTAAGAAAATCTCCTTCGTTAACAGCATTTTACAAATTCAAGGTGTTCAGAGGTTTTTTTTTGCAAACCATTAGTAGGTAGTGATGTAGTTTGTCACAGTATGTCACAGTATGCTAATGTAGACCGTGTGCTAATGTTAAGTGTATGCTAATGTTGACAGTATGCTAATGTGCACAGTATGCTAATGCTGGTTCTGAATGCGATATGATCCCAGCTGGAGGCTCCTACTACATGATATCCAGGTCTTTGGGCCCAGAGTTCGGTGGTGCTGTTGGGCTGTGTTTCTACTTGGGCACAACCTTTGCTGGCTCTATGTACATTCTGGGAACCATAGAAATTTTACTGGTGAGCATATTGTTTGTTTGTGTGTGTGTGTGTGTGTGTGTGTGTGTGTGTGTGTGTGTGTGTGTGTGTGTGTGTGTGTGTGTGTGTGTGTGTACTATTGCTATTTAATCTGTATTTGAATTCAGTCATGATTTCCTAATGCTCTTTAACCTCCTACCCCACCCGCAGACCTACATTGTGCCCAAGGCAGCCATCTTTGTGGCAGAAAGAAAGCAGGACGAGGCGGAGGCCCTGCTGAACAACATGCGCGTGTACGGCACCTGCTGCCTGCTGCTAATGGCCGTGGTGGTGTTTGTTGGCGTGCGATACGTCAACAAGCTAGCCCTGGTCTTCCTGGCCTGCGTCATCCTCTCCATCCTGGCCATCTACGCCGGCGTTATCAAGAGCGCCTTCGATCCGCCCGACTTCCCGTAAGGACCGCTCGGCAATCTCTTGCAGCCTCAGCGAACGTTGAGCGGCGTTGAGCCATACCATGCAAGCGGGGCCGAAAACGTGTTTGTGAAGCTGCCACCAGATGATGTTCACCACATGACTATACTGTTATGGCTTCCTAAATAGCTTTTAAATATAAGGGACAAAATGAATGCAGCTCAGTTAGTAGAGGCCTTTCAATCAACTGCCAGGATTACTAAACATTTGGTTGTAATTTCAAGCCTGCCATGCAGTGGATTCAAATTTGTGTCCACACAAAAACGCACTTTAAAATGTCTACGTTCTCATGGTAAAATGTACATTAACATCTATCTCGTACAGCGTAACCTGCTATACATAAAGACATTTGACTTTGAAGGAATGTTTGCTGGCTGATTTCCACGTCTCTCTCCTAACAGGGTTTGCCTGTTAGGAAACCGCACAATTCAGAACAATAACTTTGACAAGTGCATGAAGACGGAGGTGGTGAACAACGTGACCATCACCACGAAGCTGTGGGCGCTGTTCTGCAGCGGGCCGGAGCTCAACGCCACCTGCAACGAATACTTTGACCTGAACAATGTGACAGAGATCCAAGGTATCCCAGGACTCACCAGTGGGGTCATCTCAGGTGAGAATCCCCTCCACCTCCCATTTATGGTATTAAAATGGCACTAAAACATACTGGAATCACTTTATCTTACATTTTGTTCATGTTTATTATAATGACAGACATGTACTGTATCTTATTTGTGATATTTTTGTTTTTAAACCAGTATTTCAACAAGTCTGATTTTATCTTTTGTATGTGTGGGGCACAATGGGCAAGCCGAGCCTTCAGCCATGGTGGTGATTGACTGGACCGATGCAGGCTAATAAATAAATGAGTACAACAATACAATTGGACTGCACAAGTGAGCTAGACAGTTTATTTTCATGTCACATTTGAGAATATTCACGATTATCACGATAATTGACATTCACCACGATACGATTATCGTCAATGTTTTTATCGCGATAAACAATAATATTGTACAGTATATCGTCCCATCCCTAATCAGCACCAAGTAAATACACTAGACATACTAATTTACCCAGTACCAGTGTTACAAATGAATGAATGCTACCAGGCATACACAACATCTGTCATAACAGGGAAGCTTGAGCACTTCAGGTTCAGGTTACTTTATATTTGTACGCATAAGTAGATTTGGTTTGCAGTAAAGATGTACTAATCATAGTCAGAGTCAAATTGGCAGTGGGACTAGGGGTAGGTCTACTGGATAAAAGTCTAAAAGAGAGCAGAGAGAGCTACATTATCCGTATCTAGGCATCCTCACGGCTTCACAGGATTTCCAAGCTGCCCTCATCACAGCTTAGATCCCCACTTTGCGCAGATGAGGAGTTCAGGCTATGAAAACAGCTGGCTGCTGATCTCGTTCACCCGCTCTCCAACCATCATTCTTTCCTGTGAGGAATGTCTCTGTCTTAAATCCAGTCCCGCAGCGCCTGCTTTAGGAGAATCCTGCAAGGTTAATAGTAGTTCTGTGGGAATCCACAAATTGGTCCACAGGACAACCTTTAGGGAATCAATTGTCTATTTGTGTATCTACTGTATTTATTTTTGGATGGGTAGTTTTACCCTTCATGTGAAGCATGTTGAGGGCTTGAATTCTCCATGGTTTATTTGAGGTCAGGGCATTATGTTATGTAACTGCTGGTTTTATTAATAGTCTACAGTATATCAGTTTTTTTTTTTTTTTTATTATACAGAAATATTTGCTAAAATGTATTCCTTTTTTTTTCCAATCTTCTTATTTTAAGGTATTTGGTTCTTAATCATTTTTGTCAGGCAATTGAACTAAATGTACTACAATATTACACATTGTATCTATACTTTTAATAGTAATTATAATACATTGATGGCACATAGATTAAATGATCTGCACATGACGTAAAGAACACACACATCTCTACATCAATACAATCAAATGCACATCAAAACCACATAATGATAAATTGTAAAAATGCAAAGCAATGTAAAGCAAACCATATCTAAAACAGAAATACAGTTGCTACAGTCTCCTGGCCTTCCTTGTGGGTAAGAACAAGAGCCTCCTATCTCTGCTCCGTGGCCTACGTGACTCACTATGTGTCTCATTATCTTATATCCTGCTCTCTTCCAGATAACATGTGGTCCGACTACGGCCCGCTGGGCATGTTGGTGGAAAACAAACGGCAGCCGTCTGTCCCGGCAGCGGACACTTCCCGGGACATGTACATGCCGTATGTGTTCAACGACATCACCACCTTCTTCACACTGCTGGTCGGCATCTACTTCCCCTCCGTCACTGGTGAGACGACAGCGAGCTGCTCGCTCTGTTGTTTCAACGTTATTTATGGGTGGTTACCGATCCAGGTACCTGGCAGAACTACAGAACAATAAAAGTTTCATTTAAAACCTCCAGCCATTCATGAATATGAAATCGGCAAACATTGTTAACAGACAAACAAACAGATGAATGAAATATAGAGAAGTAGAACTAGGCCTGGTCTGACCGTACTTCCTTAACTCCCACTACATATGTTTGATTTCCCCCATAAGTCCATTAGTGGTCATGGCTGCTAATGCTGCTGTTGCTCCTCTGACCCCTTTCAGGCATCATGGCTGGCTCCAACAGGTCAGGTGACTTGAGGGACGCTCAGAAGTCCATCCCCATAGGAACCATCTTGGCCATAGCAACCACTTCGTTTATCTGTATCCTAAAACACACTGAGAAAGAACGGTTACAAATCCCGAATCCCAGTGAAAAGGAAGATTGATTAACGTTGCGTGACTTTGTGTTTTGAATCTTTTGGGCAGTGTATTTCTGTATGTACTGTAAATGTGCACAATAATGTACATTATGTACTCTGTGTGAGTGGGTGAGGGACCCCTCAAATGCATTATTTCTGCCTCCCAGTGGCTGTAGTTAAACACTACACTCTTAATATGCTGTACCAGGGTCCTACTGACAGACTATACAGACTAACTAATGACTACATTTATTTCTGGTGGAAAGTGGCTAATTTTCACATAGATGTATTCTATTGCTTTTGCCAGATTAATGATGACTGGAACTTGTTTACTGATTCCCTGTGTCTTCTAAGTGGTTTCCTGAACAAGGTTCCCTAGATATTTCCTCTGTGGTGCTGTTTGGAGCTTGCATCGAGAGCGTGTTGCTCCGAGACAAGTACGACCTTTACACACAAGAACACACACTGCACATTACTGTACATAAGGGAATGTACTGCACCAGTACATTCCCTGGCTTCTGTTCAATCCCCTGACAACTAATGGTGTTACAGTTATGTGCTGTACCCTTTGAAGAAGCTACGTTCAATTACGTCTTCAAATCTAAATCTGGAGAACTACAATCCCTCATTATCAAAGCACAATAGTAGCCCTAAAACTGACATTTATATTTTTAAAACATAAATGTCCGTTTATAATTATTTAAGAGTGAAAAGAAAAAAAAAAGTACATTAAAAATTTAGACTTTTCACTCTTAAATAATTATCGTCTTATCTTTTGAAACAATGGCTGTACAATAGCACATATATTTTTCCTCTGTAGTTACAGTACTGGCTATGAAGATAAAATAAAGCAATCCTTAAGATTATCTTTTTAGATTTATTTTTTAGCTTTAATAAGAATAAAAAGATCAAGAATATGTCAACATAGTCAAATAATTCCTGCCCTTGTGCCTTGCAGCAATGCAGTAAATGATCTGTCTTGTTTGACGTGCTCCAGGTTTGGTGACTCTGTGAAAGGGAACCTTGTGATTGGCACGCTGTCTTGGCCCTCACCGTGGGTGATCGTCATCGGATCCTTCTTCTCCTGCTGCGGTGCCGGGCTGCAGAGTCTCACCGGCGCCCCCCGCCTGCTCCAGGCCATCGCCAGAGACGGCATCGTGCCTTTCCTGCAGGTCCGACTACAACGCACTCAGTCGCATGTTTGCTGTTCTCTGTTAGTTTACACAGTGAAAAGTAACCACTGCCCGTTGTCCTGCTAGTGGGGACTTCTGATATGTGTGCAGTTTCCTAACCTTTAGCCGTACTGTTGTCACGTGCTTCTCAGATGCACAGAGAGGGAGATTAGAACGTCATTGTCGGTCATTTCCATGCAGTTATACAGAGTACAGAACATTGATGGACCAGTGGTGCAACAGGAAATACGATGACATAGCTACACAAAGTGCACATGGTAGCATAGTAGCTGGCTCTATTTAAATGTTAACAATATTAAAGGAGGCTCGTAAAGTGACGTGGGATGAGAATTATCATTGCACTTTAGCAACTTGCACTATTACATCTTCACCGTTTGTATTCACTGGGATATAACGGTAATACGTTGTTGCTGTAGTATGGCAATAAGTGTACGCCTGTAGGTATTACAATAATAATAATGGTAGCTAGCGTGTGCACTTTGTGTACTACTGTGTGTGTGTTTTAGGTGTTTGGGCACGGCAAGGCTAACGGAGAGCCCACCTGGGCGTTGCTGCTAACCGCTGGGATCTGTGAGATCGGCATCCTCATCGCCTCCTTGGACGCCGTGGCTCCAATCCTCTCCATGTCAGTACGGTCGGCCCATTCGGCCCGTTTGTGACTGTGACCCTTGACTCCCTTTTGTTCTGCTTCCTCTGTGGGGTTATAACACGACCGCCTGCGCTTCTCTCCCAGGTTCTTCCTCATGTGTTACTTGTTTGTCAACCTGGCGTGCGCCCTTCAGACCCTGCTGCGCACCCCCAACTGGAGGCCCCGCTTCAAGTTCTACCACTGGTGAGCTACTGTTGAGCAGCCCTCAGACGTGGTTCAAGCTGACGACCCAGTTTGTCTTGATTTGGGCATTCGCCGTGCAATACAGTCTGAATGCAAAGTGGACCGGCCAGCGGGTTTGTGTGTGGTGTGTCTGACCTACCGAGATAAAGGTGAGGCTGACATCAAACAGGCCTGCTGGTGTGAACCTTTATATCTAGGTGATACTATGCTGTATGAGGACTCATCACTACAATCTGTAGCAAGTCGAGCTGCCATTGTCTGGATTAGCCACACAGCACTGTAGGAGGACACTGCAGTGGAGAGCTATTGTTAGCAATGGATTTTACACATTTTAATCGGCCAAGCTTCAGAAATCTGCACTCTGGACTTACTAGCTTAATTTTATTTTTATTTTAAATTTTTTGGCGTTTAAAGCTGTTATCCGTGCTTTATCATCATTTATTTTCAGTAAGTTATTTAATCCATCTCTAGAGTAAGCAAACACAATATATGCACGTTAGAGATCTAACTGTTGCCCAGAATCCAACTAGACCATTGTGTAAGTTGTTGAGCTACGTGAATGCTGGCGAGACACAAACGTTGAGGAACAAATGATGCACCCCCTAACTGCTTTTAATGCCTAATTATGCATTTTCTCCCCTCCAACACAGGGCCTTGTCCTTCATTGGCATGAGCTTGTGTCTCTCCCTCATGTTCATCTCCTCGTGGTATTACGCCATCGTGGCCATTTTCATCGCCGGCTGCTTCTACAAATACATTGAGTATCGAGGGTAGGGACGCACACAGGGCTGAGTAATGCACACTACACTCCACACTAGAGGCTAAGGAATGAATGGCAGCAATGTTAATGTTGTTAGTAAGTTAAACAACTTAACTTAATTTAACAACTTTATAATGCTATAGATTCAAATGGAATAATATTGGTAATATCCAGTGTCTAAGAGAAATGTTGAAAAATGTGCGGTGATCCATTTTTTTCACGCTGCGTTTGCATTAATCATTTGCTTGTGTTTCTCCCTCTAGGGCAGAGAAGGAGTGGGGCGATGGCATCCGTGGCCTGTCGCTTAACGCCGCCCGCTATGCACTTATCCGCCTGGAGGACGCACCACCGCACACAAAGAACTGGAGGTAGAGGATGTTAGCCTGGTGTAGCCTGGTCTCGCACAGCCAGCCTTTACTTGCGTCAAGTCTGGGACACAGCGCTGGCTATCTCCTGTCAAGTAGGCTATTTTGATTGACATGCACAACGATCACGAAACTCGATGACTACATCGGACGTTAAACTTGTATAGAGGAATTTGTTGGGAAACTGGCTGTTCGCAGGTCTTGTAAATCTGTTAAATAGGTAGACTACTGTTACTGCTTAAAATAAATGGAAAAGCTGAGATTTGTAAATATTGTACTGCACAAGCGTTGCACTGGAGTTACAGAAACAGCCAATGAAAATCGACAGTGCCACTTCCCAAAAGTGCTGTCAAGCTTACAGGGGTGTAATCATACGTATCAGATGTTAAGCACAGAGTTGCGTATGTGATGTAGTGCTAGCGAGAGAAGAGGATGAGATTAGGTGTAAACAGACCCAGAATTCACATAGGGACTGGGGACGCTCCATTGGGAAGTGATCGCAGTCGTTGCCTCCTAGTGGGTGTAGATCTCTGGCTAATTTCTTAACTACTAGACAGCCTTTAACAAACTTAAATCGTCGTTGCTACAATCGTTTGCACAATCTAGCTCTGTCACCATTTCAAACGGTGGACTTCAAGGTCATTGGACCACCCCCACTAGTTGCCGATTGGTCCGCAATGCAGGTGGCTGTGCAAACCAGTGCAAACCAGTGCAAACGACCAGGGCTTCCAGACTATAATCTCAGCCAACATTGAGCTGAGATCAGTAGTCGTCGGACAGAGCCAGTCTAAGAGAATGTGTTTTTGTATACCGTATGTACAAATACCACGCCATGTACTGTATATACGCATATAAAACAGATCTGAACCCTTAAACATGTCTACCACCTGCCTCTCCAGGCCTCCCGAGGCTGTAACATGTTGTTCTCTCCTCACATTAACATTCCAAAAATAACTGACCTAGACGTGACCCCCATCCCCACCAAACCCCACAGCACCAACTCCTGTTTCTAAGCCTCGCGCCCAAATCAATATTCCTCCCCCCATCTGTCATCTGGCCAGGGCTGCAACAGATATACCCGTGGCCCAACCCTGGCACGCAGACTGCTAAGCTGCTGCTTTCAGTGGGCTGTCAACAGACACTAAATATATACTGTGTGTGTGTATATACAGTATAGTGGTAGTGTTGACGTTAGTGTAATTCTGCAATTTCTCCTAAAAATGTTTTAAAGCTCTCGTTTTGAACACACAGATTTCCATATGAGGTATATGCAGTAAATATACTCGAGCAGAGTCATAGATTGCCTCCAGCCAGCAGTTAAATCACTCTGTTGAGGGAGATTATACCTTCAGTAGAAGGCTTTCTGTTTTGATTTAAACCCAAGGAACATGACTGGAAAAGAATATGCGCACATAAAACTGACACGCATGCATAAACCTCCAGAGCAGCAGCTTGGGCTCGTTACACACGGACTCTCAGAAGCTAGTGGCCGGTCATCCAGATTTTAGTTTGCCACGTTCCAATGTAGGACGATTTGTCCCTCGTTTTGTCTCATTAGGTGGAACGTTAACTCCTGGCTAACGGGTGCAACCTTATGCCAAACAACTAGTGATGGTTACTATGATCAAATCTTTCCAGTCATTTCAATCATTTGAGTCATTTCTTCATAATGCTGCTACTGGCTATGTAGGTCTATTTCTCTGCGACTGTACATAGACGTTGAGCTGAACAGTGAGCTGGACGGCGTAATAAGCGGGTCATGTTGTATAAATCCGCTGCAAACCGTTGGAATGAACGATCACAATTGAACGAGTCTCTGGAAATAATGAAGGCACTCGTGAGTCCCGAGTCACTAGAAAGACGAGTTCATAACGCACGAGTCATTTCAGCCGACACCTAGGACACTGAATTAGAGTCTGACGTGGGCCCGCCTCCTCCTCCTCCAGGCCGCAGGTGCTGGTGCTGCTGAGCCTGGACACAGACCTGGGGGTGAAGCACCCTCGTCTGCTGTCCTTCACCACTCAGCTGAAGGCAGGCAAGGGCCTCACCATAGTGGGGAACGTGCTGCAAGGGACCTACCTAACCAAGGAGGCCGAGGCCAAAATAGCTGAGCAGGTGTGCTGGAAATGAGACATGGACACACACACACGCGGGGACACACACACACACACACAGGGACATACACGCAGGGACACACACACACGCGGGGACACAGAATGTGTTTTGTCTCACCAACAACCGTTACATTCTCCCTGTTGCTATGGATACAGATAATGCCACAACAGGTGATGTCTTGATTCAGAACCTACATGTTTCTGATTTGAGAATTTCTGTTAATAAGTTTCTGTCAACAAACTGCATTTTTAGATTGTTTGCTGCTGCAAACTTTATACAGTTATTTATTCATAATAAAGCACTATTACAAAATTTTTATTTATATTAGTTATAATATAAATAAATAGTTATAGTTTATAAGCATTAAGCGTTTAAATCTTGTTCTGTATTGCCTACAGAACAAGATTTAAAGGCTTAATGTACAATGAGCCGTTCTACATAGGTTTTTAGACTTTAATGCAACACTGCCACCTACTGGTAGGTTCAAATATCCACACTTCTTTTTAGAGCTGAATTAGTTTTCTCCCCAAAAGCACTTCACTCAGTCAGTCAGTGCTGACCAGTGTTCAACATTAATAAGGAATAGACACACTCCACTGCCTACATCGGCCTCCACAGCAAAATGCCGTTAGTGACACGCTCAGTTAAAGTGTAAATGCACCCCAGACTCCGCCCACTACAACTTTGAAAAATGAGTCAAGGAGCAGAGTGAGGGGAGGGGAGGGGCTGAGAGGGGGACCCCCATTAACATTGTGTACCGTTTAAAACCAGCCAGGTCCTGGAGTGATTTTCTTTTTACGAATATGACTTAGATTATGACGTAGATTCTTAGAAAAACATGAATTGTGTCAATATTAACACCAGCATTGATTGTCTCTCATCACAGGTCAGTCCTATTACTTTGTTTACAGCTCAAAAAACACATTGTAGGGTGCAGTTACACTTTAAGAGACCGTAAGTGGCCCATTTTTTCCTCCTATTGAAATGCATCACAATGCTCCAGCTTTGTCGTTTTTCCATAATCTTTGGTACTACTGTAGTCCTTCCTGCTGATTAACATCACGCAGCTGTAGAGTACACCTGGTTGCTCTGCTGGTCCTCTTTTCAACCGCGCTCTATCTCACCCCGTGTGTGTGATTTCCCCCCCCGCCTCCAGAACATCAAGTCCGTCATGGCGTCGGAGCGCACCAAGGGCTTCTGCCACGTGGTGGCGTCCTCCAACCTGCGCGACGGCTTCTCCCACCTCATCCAGTCGGCCGGGCTGGGCGGCATGAAGCACAACACCGTGCTCATGGCCTGGCCCGGTACCTGGAAGCAGTCCAACGACCCGCAGTCCTGGAAGAACTTCATCGGTGCGTTCACAGAGACCCAGTAATAGGCTAGCATGATGCCACCTGTGGAGACCCAGTAACAGCTAGCATGATTCTACTCAGTAACAAGCTAGCATGATGGCACCCAGTAACAAGCTAGCATGATGCCACCCAGTAACATGCTAGCATGATGCCACCTGTGGAGACCCAGTAACAGCTAGCA